>OMNW01003312.1:67764-81100 GCA_900303245.1 Selene dorsalis
GGGGGGGGGGTTTGTTCCCAGGCTGTCCACTTTCTGGATTCGGGTTCCTCCAGTGTTTTCTGTGTGATGTTTACAGAAGCTTCCACAGCTTGTTTCTCTAAATCTCAGCTGAGTAATTTAGGAGAGCTGAGACGACCATTGTTAAGTCTAATATTTGCACTGACGGAAATGGTGTCCTGTCTCTTCTCTTCTGGATGAATGCAGTGGTATTCGTGGGGCTCTTTAGCCATGATTCATGGCTCTGCAGCCTGGCAGAGGGCCAACTCAGAGGTCTTTCAAGACTTTATCTCGCCAAATCCAGTGGCGTACATGGTTAGACATACGGTATATGACTTCCACTTATGTAACAATCCACTCAAAATGAAGTATTTGTTTGGTCTAACTAGAATGCTATCATCGCATCAGCAGTGCAGAAAATCTTGTGAAGCACAACATTAGGATTGTGGCTAACCTTGACATTCATTAAGTATTTTTCCTAGACGAAACGAGATATTCATGCTAGGGGACAGGCCTTATTAAGTTTTCCACGGCTTCATAAATCTCCCAACGTGGAGCTCCTCGTGTCTGGGAATGTAATAAGGCTGACATAGTGGATCTAATGTGCTACATCTATCACAAGTATTAGCAGGACTCTTTAGCACACAGAGCCATCACAAACACTCATTCTTAAGTTGACCATGTAATGCACAAGACTTTTGATTCACTTTAAATTAACAGTGATGTTTATAGAGTTCGCCAGTCTATTTGAAGTTCTTGGAAAAGTAACAGAACTGTGAAGCAAGCCAATGGCTCACAGAGAGAAAACCCTAATTAAAGCAGAATAAAGTAACTTGACAGTTGTGTACAGCGTATTTCCTTGGTATCTGTGGCTTCCTGTCTGAGGGGTCCATTGAGTCCCTGGCTCTTTTGATCCCCCCTCTAAAACCTACACCAGTAACCCATATCCTGTATCCTCATTTGGTAGCATGGTGACAGTTTCCCAGATACCAGACAGTATTGGTTTCCCTTCATCTTGTGGCACAGGCCCAACTCCAGCTTCTAATTTGCTAATGGATCCCTGCTGGAAACTGCTGTCTTGTCTGTACGTGAGTGTAATTATTTGTGCTCAAATGATGTAATTGGGGACTAATACGGAGAATGAATAAATCATTATTTTGCACTCTGCTCCCAAACTCTGGGTGAATGCTGTTGATTTCCCTGTTTGCTCTTCACAAAGCCTGGAAGTCATTCACCCTCAGAACAAGGTAGCTATAATTGCTGACAGTTCTATTCTACAAACTTGGTGTAACTTTACTTTTGTGATAACAAAAGTAACAATTACATGGTGCTGTGTGCTTTGTATTTGCTTGGAATTAGGAAACAACTAGGAAACAACACGTTAAGCTTGTAGCTGGAGCAAAACAAAACTAAATTATGTTTCTTTTCCTGTGACTGAATGGTTTAGTGAAAGACAGCGCTTGTCCTCACCACAAAAGTCTTCATCAACTGGTTCTCCCTTTCATGAAGAAAAGCACACTTATCAGAAAAGGCAGCTTCTGTTCATGTGTGGTGTACCACGCAGATCCCAGGAAATCTGACTCAGGCCTGTTACACCATAACCTTGCAGAACCTGTTCCGTATGTCCAATTATTTCAAGGCCACTAGTTCCAGTCTCAACATTTTACCCCAAGGGATATTAACCATCAGTCAGTCAAGACACGGTTACATTTGTTAAGACATGAAATTTAGAGAAGCTGAGAGAACTTTTTGTGTTTTAATTGAATTGCTGACAAGCAGGTCATGAGGCTCTTCGGTTTAGTGGCCTTAGTCTGGTTCAGCTTGACAGGGAGCTTAAGCTTGCCAAAGCCTCTGGGAGGTAGAGATAAGGAAAGGCAGCATAAAACCAAATAAAGCTGCTTTGCACTTGGAGTGAGACAAAGTTACAAGTGCACTTAATGTGTCTGGATAAAGTGATTAAATCTGGATGAGACTGCTGCAACACGAGAAGTGTCCTTTGTGTCCAATCTTGTTATTTTGTGGATTTCATGTAATACACAAGAACTGCTGTGCATTCACAAAATCCTTCATCCATCACTTCACAAACATTACTCCCAATGAAGATGAGACTCAACCATAGGACAGCTCTATAAATGGCGTGAACGAGTGAAGACTAATCCCAACAAGGCAGCGTTTTCCACAGCCAGCCCCTAATGTCAGATCTCAGTGTGAGACCCACTCAAGTATTGTGCGCCACCGCCACTCATTCATTTGCAAGCCAGAGAGACCAAGGTTCTCATCTTTCCAATAATGACTTTCCCTGTATTCTCCGTCTGGAATTTCAATTATCACATGAAAGATAAGAAGCTAGTGAGGAGAATACAAATGAAAATAACATTACAGACCATCCAAATATTCTACATTGCTGGTGTTTAATTTCCAAGTCTTAGTTTTGACTGGTGTTGTTTTAAAAATGATTCATTTCAGGCATTGTAAAGATGACGGACGCTCATGAGTGTTCCGTAACGCGACTCCACTCTTGCGGCACCATCTTAGACATTTTCCCAAATGGCCTTCGTCCACTAACAGCTTGGTAATTTTAAATGGCACGTATATGCAGCCGTCTTCCAAATTTAGAACCATCTTCCTGGTCTTGCGTTTTATCAAAAGGAACGTGACATGGAATGACAAAGTTAATTAACGAGGGTAATTTTCCATGCCACATTATACAGGGCACCACAAAGTCTGACTTCATTATTCAGAGATTATTCTTAACTTAAATTTGGAGTGGGAAAGCACCATAACGTTCACTTTCCATCTCATTAAGATTCCATAAGAAGGTCAGTGAGCTGGGTTTTTTTTTTTTTTTTTCATTTCTAAAAATTGACAACTGGTCAGACCGGACCCCGTCTTAGTAGTTGCTTTGCATTTAAAACTTAACACAGTATGAGTTGGGGGAAAATTAAAATATATTATTTCATTTCCACAACATAATTAACTACCAATCAAACATTTTCAAAGGCAGGCAGCATAAAATACAAATGTCAAACAAAATCAGAGTTTTAAACTAAAAAAACAACACATTTATGTACAGCAATGTAAAGCTTTTTTTAAACCACTTTCTTTGACAACAGAAAATTAAACTGTGCCTGCAAAGCAAACATGTGTTTCACTTATGTCCACCATCAACAAACCTCCCATCTGGTGTTAACAGGGTTTTGCCTCAGGCCTATATTATCTATAAGACAATCAAATTGCTTTGGTTTTCAGTCAAGCCTCTGTGCTTTCAATGTGCAACTAATCTCTTGTGTGTAAGACTGTGTGTTGTGAGTTCTACAGTTGCTGAGTCGGGTTTAACTTAGGAACTTGCATCAGTCAAAACATTTAAAGTAAGAAATAATTAAAAGCTTAACATGTACAGTAGGTGGTGCTCAGAATTTGGCAATGAAGCAGATTGGACTTGCTGTAACTAACCACTTGCAACTTAAAAGCAGTTTAGGCTCTTGAATCACACAGCATGAAATGTCCAATTTTCCAAATGGCTGCTAAATCCTAATCTAGTCCTTCACTTAGATCAGCCGATTGTGGTTGACCTGACACACAGTCCAAGTTGAATGTCCCACAGATAAAGAAGGAAACTGCTGGAGTTGCTGCTTTAATTCACCCGATCTTTAATAATTTTAAGCAAAAAAAAGAAACTGCTGCAGTATTGGATGACTTACTGTCTTTCTGTGTAATAGAGCACACTTTTAGTTTAATTAATCTGCATGATTTTAAAAAAATTAAGACATAAAGAAGTGTTAGAATATTTTCACTTGCATTTGCAGTGACATTAATTGGCAGTGGTTTGATGAGGTTCAAGGTAAAAAGTAACATGACTTATTTGGTAAGCTGGAAAGACAAAAATGCGAAGCGTGTAGGAAAACCTGACAACTGTGTTCATTTGTCAAAGTAAAGAATACATTTTAAAATCTTTCTTCACAATGTATCTCAGTAGTCTGGAACCACCATGTCTAGCTTATCATCATCCAAAGCAGTAGTATTCATCTGATTCCACTCTGAGTTTCAGTGGGGATTTGGTGAAGGAATCGCCATCAATTACAGTTTTATCCCCAAAGTCGTCAAGGTCCGTGGGTGATGGGTCGTCTGGAAGGTCTTCTGCTAGAGTGTCCAGGTAACTTCCTACAGACAGACCGTCGAGGTTGTCGCTGTTGGCATCGTTCAAGCTGCTAAAGCTGCCTCGTAGCGAGGTACCGTCCTGGCTGTCTGATAGGCTGTACAAGCTGCCCGTCAAACTGCCGTCTTGGCTGGCGGCGCCCCCTTTGTCTTCGATCATCCAACGGATGGACTCGATGCCCTCGTTGATCGACATGAGCTGCTGCATCAGCTTCACGTCGATGGCTCGCAGGTGCGCCTGTGAGTAGAACAAAAACATCACGGTCAGGTATTACAACTCAAGGATGTACAGTAGTTTTGACTTTTATTTTTGGAAGTGCAATCATTCACTTGATGAGAGAGCTGACATCATTCTGATATCTATCAAATAGATAAGCAAGTAAGGCTGTATGTAGGGTAACTATGATAAGCAGCTAGCCTGTCTCTGTCTAAAGGCAACAAATGGTGCCAAGTAGAACAGCTGAAGCTCACTATTCAAGACAATCAAACATTTCAGGTTTTGCAAAGGGTTATTAGTGGTTACTAAGCTAAGATACTCCTCTGTTGTAATGTTATATTCTGCATAGAAATGAAAATCTTATCAATCTTTTCATCAAACTCTTACTTAGTGTGTTTTCCAAAATGTCAAACTGTTCCATTAACGCAGCTACTACATGCAACAGCTTGTCCTCAAGAGTAGAAGTGCAGGCAACAGAATACAAAACAAGATCTATTTTCATTGTTAACTATTGTCAGCACAGAGGTTCAAAGTGCATTTTAAATACTGGCAAGAGCAGCTGAGATGACTGCACAGACTATATGGCCCAATTAGTGGCTAGTTCTCTGCAAAAGAAACATTATCTTTCAGGCCATGATGCACAGACGTTGTTAAAATGTTCCTGATAAAAAAAGGGGGAAATTTAATCATAGAATTCCACGACAACTAAGCAAACTCCATGAACTAATGAAAACCCTGTGATATGACCATGGATATGACTGATAGCTGCGGAGAAGCCATGACCTTGTGTGTTTTTTTCTCAACTCTGAGCCTTCCTTATGTCCTCTCATGGCGAGAACACTGTGTACTTTTTTTTTTTTGTTTTGACTATCGGGCTTTGTTATGAACAAAGACACTTAACTGCTACCGGAAAAAGAACTTGTAATGCCCATGTAACTGCACAGCCAAGAAATACTTCTTTTTATCCAGGATAATGAATGACACGTCTGCTTGACACAGTATGGCCATTAATTTAACTCCCTGCCATGACAAACCATGCCATTGACTCTGGGTGGAAGTGGACGGCCTATGGAGCCATTCAAAAGGGACTCCCCTGTGTCAGTGGGTGACAAACATCACCCGGTCAGAACAGCTGTAACATCCTGCCACACTGAAAATGCATTGAGGCGGATGAAGGCAGACAGAGCTGGTACAGTATTCCACCAGATAGCTGGCTTGATACAAGAGCCTTTTTTTTTTTTGGAGTGGATTAACAACCAGCCTCCATTTAGCTCATAATGCTGCCAGTGTGTTTGTTTTGTGAGTATAACCACCCCGTTTATACACATATGGAAGCTGAGCAGATGGAGCCGTGTTGATAAGATGGCATGGTATACAAAATAAGTTTAGGAAACACAATTTGGTGCTGCGTAGGTTTGTCTGCACTGGATAGTAACATGTTTAATCAGTCATATGAAACTAATAAGAGCTGGCCCCTCACCCCCTAGCTGGGGGAATAACGCATTTGCCACTTTGATTAGCTGTAGAGATTATAGAAGTCTCAAAAATAATGAAAAACTTGTGCATGTGTGTGTGTGTGTGTGTCTACCACGCTTGTGCACCCTAAACCTGATTAGATTAGTGATTAGGCTGTGAGGGGAGCCACAAAAACAGAGAGGCCCAAGCTGGCTCAAATTTGAAATGAGCCATCTAACAATAACAGAGCACTGATGGAATTACACTCAGTTCATTTTGAAAAGTCTATTAGTTTTTCCTCCCATCAGCACGACTAAATGAAAACATGACTGATGGTCAATCTGACAAGTCAGGTGGAAGCATGAGTTGATTGCACCAACAGGTTATTACATTTGCTAAGCCAAAACGAGCCAGTTATAGGTCTCAGTTGGTCTGTTACATCAACATAAAACTAAGCCTATCAACACAAAGTCTCAGGGTGATTGGCCAGTCTGCTGCCCATGATACAGTCCTACCTCAGTCTGCAAAACTCGGTCAACTTGGCCATCTGCTCAGGAGTCCTAATACCTTCCGTGACCTTACTGTGCTGTACTAGCAGGGAACCAGCGTGGCATTTGAGAGCAATTTCATGGTGAACGTTAGCAGACACAACCATGTAATCATGAATAGGTAATTACACGAAGCACGGCTGGATTTCACTGAGTGGTTTGAATCACAAGGGGGTTGGAAATATACCCTGAGGTGAGGAGGGCTCATTAACAAAGGCCTGACTGGCTGTTGAGTCCAGGTGTGAATGGCTCTCACCTACTGACCAGTTTCATAGTGCTTTTTAACAAACAACTGATGCACAACACCCCTCAACTGGAACTTTGCATTTTACAACCACATGTTGATACAGAGACTTGTTATGTATCCTGCATTGGCTTTTCCTGTGAAGACAGGCTGGGCTGCTGATGCATGTAGTACAGTGCAGAAAGCAGACACATCAAACTTACTATGTTACATAGCCAAGAATGATAATTAAGCTGTGTTTAACATATTGTTACATTATTTTAACCTTTGAAAAGAAATAATAGTAATATATTATAACAGCTTGTAGTTACAAGTCAGTAAAGTTGTTGTGACCATATGTTTTCTTGTATTTGTGGCTATTCAAAATTGGCATTTTCTGTTAAAGTGACTTAAACAGCTTCGGTTATGTAGAATTCAGGAAAAGAAACTTACCATTTCTTGTTTCAGGAGTTGCATTTTGCTCTCCAGCTTTTTCAAGTCCGCAGAATTAGCGCATAATTTACAGTTGACTAGATGCGGTGCTGCGGACTTGTCGTGCTTGTCCGGATGTTTTCCTCCGACGAGCGAACGAATGAGACTCTCTGGGACCTTTCGACCCAATTTGGTCTCTATATCCTTCAATTCAGGTAAAACGTTGTTATCTTCGTCCATAGTGGGCTGTCACAAACACAACACGGCTTCACTGTTTAGTTTGGAACCGGCACGAGAGGAGCGAAACTACAGAGCAGCGACCTCGGAGGAGTTTGCCGGTGATTAGCCGCGGGGACGCACGCGAGCACCGGCCACAGAGCAGCTGACTCAAAGTAACAAGAAGTCGCAACAAGCGCGTGCGACTCGCAACTTTGCTCCCAACTGTTCTGAGAATGAAGTCATGAGCCAGACACACTTCACCGCTTTCACACAGACAGACCTCCCCGTCAGAGAGGCGGACCAGTGGGGACACAGCTTCACAACAACGTGCTCCCCGTGGACCCTCCCACAGGGAAGCTTCCTCTGAAACCAGACACCGCACAGGTGAGGTGAGGCGTTGTGGAGAAAAGGCCACGCGAGGGAATAAATTCGTCAGAAATTACAAATTAGGAGAAATGGCGTCCAGCCATGGGCAAAATGGCGAGATTTATAACTCCCACAGACACGCACTGAGCACGACGCGCGTGTGCCCCGTGTACAAAGTACACAGTAAAGTGCTGTGTATTTAAAGTAGATGTTTTGTTGTGTTTTTTGTATGAATTCACATGAATACAAAGTCCAACAATGCCACTGTGTGTGGGCATCAAATTTAATCACTTAAATAATTTGGCATGCACCCAGGGCCAACAACGTTTTGGCAAATGTAGAAATGTAAAAACAGAATAGCATCAATGACAATTTCACATAAATTTAGCTTTAAAAAGACGGAAGAAACACAAAACTGCATATACAGTTCAGTAAAGTCTCAAGGTCACAACCTGCCGACCCTCTGCAATTTGCTACATATCTGTTCTGTTTCTTTGTATATCTTCATCACTTACAGTGTTTCAGGTCATGTGGATCGATGCACCTGAATACATCATTTAAAAAAAAGGCACATCTCTCTATTAACTGCGGCTCAGGCAGTTTCAGAGGTTGAGCTATTGCACCCCCTCGTGGGCGTTATAGCTCTATTACATGGGCTGTGGATTGTACAATTATTACTGTCAAATCACCTCACTTGTGTGGCCATTATGCAGCTAAGCTAAATCATACTACTGTGACTGTGAAGGCAGGTAAATACAAAGTGCTATAATGGCAGAGAATGTAGCTGCTTAAGCCTAGATTTTGATTATCTTGCATGTATTACTCTCATGTTACCATGTATTACTTTTACAGAACATTCTGGATCACTTCTCAGAATCTGTATTCTTTACACCTGATCACCTTTATCAACCACTTACCTGCACAAAGCACTACACGGCACTGATGATACTTCCATGGCATTTTAACAGCCTGACTAGGATCAGAGTTGAGCACCATCTGTTGGCGTTGCTATCACACCAACACGTTCACTTTATTTGAACACATTTTCCATTTTCAAATTTTCCAGAAATCTGAAAATTGCTAAGATATAACATTTTCTTTAAGTCATAGGCTACCGTTGAAGATTTATGCATGTATCTTTATCCTTCTATTTAAAAAAAAGTTAAATAAGTAATTTATGTCCATATTTGTAATAGTTAAGTTTCAATGTTTACATATGAAATAGTTCAAAAATGTTTAATCAAAAATTAACTAAACCAGTTTTTAATATATGCAGGGACATGAATGCAGTATAAATATGATTTTCAAGAATCTACACATTTTCTGGTGAGAAGAGATTCAGGCTTTAACAAACTGAGCAGCTGTGTCATTGCAAAAGTAAATACAAGAGGCACATAGGTGAGGCTGTTGTTCAAACACAGATCTTAGACAACAGATTGGCTTTTTTCATCGTCGTACCGCTGGTACTGATCCCCGAGCAGCGGCTGGTGGCCCTCCATCTTGTAAGATCTGGCACGCACGGCACATGTAGTGGCAGCAAAAATGAGCGCGACAACCACAAGAGCAGCAACTATTGCCATGGTGATGATTTCAGTCAGAGTGAAAGCTTGGCCTAGAAAAGTTGAAGAAGATGATTACTACCCTCGTCATCTGCATTAATTCGATGGCCGCACTGAAAGCAGCCCCACAAAAATTATATGGATCTGGAGGTAATCCGAATGCATACCTGGCCATTCAGCCTCATAAGAGTAACCAAGATTTTCAGGTGCAGTGACAAACATCTCAGCATTAGTCACTGGAGGCCAGAAAGGCACCATGTTGTAGTTTCTGTTATGCCCAATGGGGGCATTTTCTTCTGGATACACAGCTGAACCTGTCAAGAAATACTTAGCATTAGCCTACAAGCTCATTATGATATAAGGAAAGAAATGAACATATTATTTTAAAAAGATTAAAAAAAGAAAGTTGCTTTGAATGAAGGTTTTTTCTGATAAAAACACCTGGACTGTGTCTCCTCAACCATTCATCAAAGATGGCGTCGGTGTAGGTGTGGAGCAGGACAAAGATAGGGTCATTGGGTGAAAGGTGGGTCTGACCCCCTGTCCCATTTAAGAACAGATGGGCCAGGTTGTGGAGGCTCCTGATCACAGGGTCATAGTTCCCCTGGGGGGCGCTGTAGCCTGACAAAACAATGTGAAAATGCATCAGAGAACAGAAACACTGTGGCACAGAGGCAGGGGAAGAATTGCTTTGGTTGTCACTCACCTTCAATTGTGTTTCTGAAGCTTTCAGAGGAGGTGGAGTAGTACGGCGGTGTGTCAAACGTATTAACCTGCAGACAGTCCACCACATCCTGGGGCTCTGGGAGACGCTGGACCATCGGCCTGTTGACATTTCCTGCTGGGTTCCTTCTGATGGGATTTGTCTCGGTGCCTGAAAAGAGATAAATGAAGGACAGGCTAAAGCAAGAGAGTAAAGAGGAGGACCACGGTAACACCACATGGTAAAAGAGCAATAGTCTTACTGTTGCAGATGGTTCCTAGTGTGTCATAGTCCACTACGCTCTCACAGATGACCCTCCACTGGGAGAAGATGGAGTTAGCGCTCAGGGAATTCATGTCAAAACTGCTCCTGGCTCCCATCAGGTCATCTGTGCAAATGTCACATGTGCTTCCACCGATGGCAAAGTTCCAGTAGGGCAGGGCGAAGGTGGGGTTTTGCAGCATATCCTGGTTGTTAGACATAAATAAATGATTGGGGGGCTGGGTTAGTGTTTGTGAGTGTGAGGATCAGAGCACAGAACCAGAACCAGAGTGCCAAGGTTTTGCAGCAGGAATATAAGCTTCCCAGAGTTTGCTGGAGCCTTTATGTCATTGTGCTGCCTACAATATATTCCAATCCCCTTGGGTCCAAGTATCCATGAAGTCTCATTTAGTACTGGTGTCATAAGGCAGCAGATAAAGTGGTTATCTTATTCACACATTGCGATTTCCTGTTAAGACAGACAAAAATAGCTGCTGACGATGCATGACTAAGCCATTGAGAAAAGTCATGCTATATATATATCTATATCTACCTATCTATATTTCTATCTATATTTACACACACACACACACACATATATATATATAAAACATTACTAAGGCAACACAACAACAACAACACAGGAGGCTGCATTTGCAACCAGAGAGTAGTAAACAGATTAAGGTCATTCAGACACGTTTGCCATATTGATTACCTAGTGCTCTTACTGACACATAAGTGATGTTACACATGTGTGTGCAGTATTTATAAGTAAAATTATTCATCAAGCTAAAGGGAAAACTGACTCTTTGCCCACTTGTGAATCATTTACTGTTTTGCATTGAAGAACCATGACTAAATTACCAAATCCCCTCCTGAAATCCCCCAGTTTTTGATCCAAAAAGCACTAATGGATTCTAACTGCTGCTCTCAAAGCCAGCCATTAACACACATGAAAAGGGTGAAGCCACATCATTTTCCTCACCATTTTCAGAGACAAAATAATTCACCACATTGTTAAAATCCAGGACACAAACCAGATAGGATTTAGTTGTAACAGGACAAGAGGCTGGGGCATTTTGAGTCATTTTAGCTGCTGTGGTTCATCCTGATCTCGACTCGAAATCAAGCCCCCTCTACTCTCAAACCATCCCCGTCAGTGTGCTTATGCAACAGAGCAGAAAAAAATAGGCCTTCTACTGTTTCCTCCAAATCGATGGTGCTCCGATCAAATCGAATATGTGCCCATAAAATGCTTTAAATCTCATTCTGTGAGGTGTGCAGGTGTTAAGGCGTGAAACTGTGTCGTCAAATGTAGTTTCCTGACAACACAGTTGTGGGGGAAACGTATTACACAAACAAGAAGGAGACATGATAGATGTGCTGAACTATTACACAGTCAATAAATATGTGGATAAACCAGTGATGAGAGGATTTCCCTGAGGCAATACCATTCTTTTCTTTATATTAAAACAGCCAATTAACATCAGAGCTGTTGTGTATTATAAGACACAACTCTCACCTGCATGTCTCTCTCCAGCTGCAGGAGGTGGAACCTGTGCCAAGTGAGGAACCCAGGCCCCTCGTGTGAGAAGTCCACGCCCCCGAAACTGGCCTGTCCCGGCCCCAGGAACGTCTTGCTGACGGAGAAGTAATGGGACCACACGAAATAATTATAGATGGTGATGTTTTCAAACTGCATGGTGTTCCCGTCGGGTCCGAAGATCTCAGCGTAGCGCCGCGTGGCGATCACCAGTTCCGGGTGCACGGTGCGCTTGGCTTGATCCAGCGCGTTCACAAAGGCAACCTTCTCTGCCGCGCTGAGCTGCATGACGTTTCTTCTCACTGTGGGATTACAGCGGTGATGAATGAGGATTATCATTATCAGGCATTATTTATCTGGAGATCTGTTGTTTTTTTTTCATAACCGGGAACAGAAGCGCAGAAAATGTGCGTAATAGGCATCATTTCATCCTCATCATTTCTACATTCCTGGGTTGTAGCTATTTCAAAAGTCGTTTGACTTTATTCACTGGGCCCTAATTTGAGCTATTTAAAATAATAACAATGATCTGTCTTCATCAGATCACAACAGAAAGTAATGTTAATGGGCCAAAAGCAGTTTATTTGTGAGGTTTCTTAAGAGACTGTTGAAGTAGCAATGGCAGTGAATAACTATGACTCTCTAAGGGGAGATAATAAATCATCTATAGTAGAATTGATCACTTACCAACAGAGACCCGCTGGTCACAGGTGGGCCCGGTCCACCCGTGCCTGCAGCGGCCGCAGTGATGCCCGCTGAAGTTCCCGTTACACTGACAAGTGCGGTTGAAGAAACGGATGGGCCATCGTTCCCGATCGTCGCGTCCGTCGTGGGGGTACTGGGGCCCGTGGGGCCGCGCGTCAACCGAGATGGACACACACTGTCCGCGCCCCGAGCTCGAGCCACACGGGTCGTTGTTGAGTCCAAAGGGCGACGGACAGCACTGTCCACTCCGGAGTCCCTCGGGTGTCACGCACTCCCTGGGGAACTGGGCGCTCACGAACACCGCGCCCACGAGCACCAAAAAGCAGCAGCGCCACATGATCCGAAACGGTCACCAAACTTTACGCGCGGCTGCGGCTGATCGGTGTTAGCACCTTGATATGTATCTGCCAATATGCACTTGTGTTAGCCCTTCATCCAAACTGAACGCGCATCACTTCAACGCCTGGGTAATTACCTTCTCTTTCAACTCGAGTCTGGATGAAGCTTCCCCTCCCATGCGCCCAGGCCCCTGCTTGTATTTCCCCCCAAAGCAGCGAACCGTCGACCTTAAATACCGGATTAGCGCATGACTACCCGGATTTTCTGACTCCCGCGTGATCCCATCACATAACATCATATTTCCTACTGGGGGGGGTGAAGGTAGTGTGATCCGGTCATGCACATTATTCTTCTTCTAAAGACTCACTGGACTTCTGCGGTTGCAAATGAGCCCAACATGGGATGTCAGGAAGTGTAATTGATGACAATATATTTTCAGATTAAAACCCAAATTATGATGAATGGCTACAATACCAAACAAACTTAAATGCTTGTACATGAAGTGTGACGTTTCAGCACGGGTGTATGAGCACTGTATGAGAATTAATTTGTTGTGAAGTCATAGTTTTACAAATGCAGCCTCTGCAACCAAAGTAGCCCACAAGTTTGTGGAA
>OMNW01003314.1:9491-26883 GCA_900303245.1 Selene dorsalis
ATGCTTGGGGGGGGGGGTTCTTTGGCAGCTCAGCAGCAGTGCAGTGAAAGCCAGGAGTAGTAACATGTGTGATCTGCAGGATGACAGAGCAGTAGTAACTGTATTTTGTATCTTGGAAGAAATCTTAAAAAAAAAAAAACAAGTATCTGAACTTGGATAAAAATAGAAGTTTTGTCCTTTGCCAAGACACGCAGCAGTAAAGAGTTTTAGAAAAACAGCGGAAGAAAACTAACTAAATGACGTGCCACCAAATCAGAGTGAGAGAGAGGTGCAATTATAAGTCAAGAATAAACCTAATATGGTCATGAAAAAGTTGTTAGACACAATCTAGAAAAGGGCTGTTTACAGCTATGGAAATAACTTCAAGAATGCATTCGCACCTGAATTTGGAAACACAGAGAGATATCAGTTTTCATCATTTTAGATCTAACTGAAGAAGATTACACATAAATCCTCTCTTAATGAATTCAGTGCAGACCTTGAGAAGTTCATTCACTCATATCTGCGCCAAAAATATATGTCAACATTTGATATAATAAGAGATATTGTCATAGCTCATTCAATGAGAAATTGAAGGGCCGGGGGGATTAGAGCACATTGGGGTTCAAGTGAGTACAGTAACAGGAGCAGCTCTGTCTGTGAGGACTGGGGGGTCCTTGGTAAATGAGGCCGCTGGTCTTTTCCCACAGAGCATCCTCTCTGTGCGTTACCCGTCCAGAGCTGATGCAGGTGCCTGAGGGGCACACAAAGACTCTCTGCTGCTGAGGTCCGTGTTGTGAGACCCAGCGCCGAGGGCTCGGAGCCAGCCTCCACCAACAGGAGCAGCCCCGTTTCCTTGGAGACGAGGGTCAACGGGTGCTGGAATTTCTTCTGGGGAGCGCTGACCCTGATTTATGAATTCATTTAACTCCAGCCACTATGACAAAACACGGGGCAGTTCACAGTGGATTCGTGCAGACAGTCGTGGCGCGGCACCTTAACGAGCGTTATCGCGGCGCTCTGGTTAGACTTCATCTTGGTCTCTCAGACAAGCTCAGTCCTGCTTATTCACTGCAGGGTGACACGGTAAAGCACAATAAGCCTGTAAAGACAAGCGAGACCACTACTTAGAAAGTGTGGCACTGTACATGCTTGGGCAGGTGTGAGAGGTGTGTGTGTGTGTGTGTGTTATTACACTCCCTGTGCCGTCTCCTCTGCAGGTGTTCGCTTTTGACCACTGTTTCTGGTCCATGGATGAGTCCAACGTTCCCAAATATGCTGGTGAGTCATAAACACTGAAACTGATCCCTTGCTCATCACTAAAGAGCCAAAATCACGTCCTGTGTAAGGACCTGCTGAGCTTTGTGCAGGAACAGCACAGGGAAACTCCCTTCACGATGGGAGGCTGTTTTTGCATCATGCAAAGCAAAGTGCAGAGTTGGCAGATACACAGTGATTTGCATTTTGAATACATTGAAAAATTTCAACAAGGCACTTACTTTTTTGGTTTAGTGCCATACATTTGAAGATATGAGACACTTGAGTTCAGATAGATAGATAGATAGATAGATAGATAGATAGATAGATAGATAGATAGATAGATAGATAGATAGATAGATAGATAGATAGATAGATAGATACTTAGATACTTTATTGATCCCGAGGGAAATTTAGGAACATGCACCATAGATAATAATATGAATACTGCAGATTGTTCTCATTTGTGTTCCAGATTACTGTATGCTTATGCAAACATCTCACGCATCCACTCACATGGTAAATTCAATGTCTTCAGCTCCCCATTCATTTCTCTATTGAATGTGGCACAGAGGAGGTTACAGCCGCTGTTTTTTTTGTTTTTTTGTATCTATAGAAAAGAGTCGGAGGCAGATTTACATAAGACATTATGCTCGTCATAGAGCTCTCATTTTGTGATGGGCAGGCTTACATCTGCTTTGTGCTGAACCGACAAGGCAATCTGGTCAGTGAAGGGCTGCCTCAAGGGCCCGGGCCAAGGCTTTATTTAGCTCATTAAACAGCTGTCCCATTCAGTAGGAGCACGACTGCGAGCAGCACAAGAGATTTCTCAACACAGCACGGCATTTTCCACATAGCCCAGACAGGAATCTGTCACCTCTCGTGAATCTGAGTTTCATGTTTGGTGGCTCCCCTCTGTACTGATTATTAAGGAAGACAGAAAGATAGGAGCAGATAATAGTGCTTATGTAATTGGATGTTTTTTCTGTTTACCATAATCTCCATGGTGACTGATTCTTTGTCTAAAAGGTCAAGAGGTGGTGTTCAAGTGCCTTGGAGAGGGAATACTTGAAAATGCATTCCAGGGATATAATGCCTGCATATTTGCCTATGGACAAACAGGTAACTCAAAAACCACATGAAACCTCAACTGAATTACTTGTATTTGTGCGAAATCCATTAGACTCTTCAGTCTTTAAATGATTAATAAATCATAAATCGACCCTATTATGCTCAAAGTGAAGCCTCTAAGTACATTTGCAGGCTGAGTTGGGTCCAGATGTGTACGAGTTTAAAGAACGGGAAGATTTGTATTTGGGATCACACTGGTGAATCACTTAAGTCATATCCTTCCTCACCCTGGAACAAATTAGCTTCTTCTCTATCCTGTTTCCTGTCTTAGAGGGAAACACTAAGGAGACACACCTATTTGATTGTTTAAAGAGAGGGGCACAAATATTCTAGTGCCCTGACAGGTCACATGAGGCCAAAAAAAAGGAAAAAAAATGTTTGCATGCTGAAATCAGCGCTTACGTTAGATTAGGAACACCTGCAGCACTAGTGATGGAAAAGACTCACGTTAAGCTTTACTATTATTGCATAGCCCTGCAATGGAAAGCCTTCTCTCTGCAGGATTGTGTGTGACTCTGCTGTGTCCATCCAGGTTCAGGCAAGTCCTTTTCCATGATGGGGAACGGGGAGCAGCCGGGTTTAATCCCTCGACTCTGCTGCTCTCTGTTTGAGAGGGTCCACAGGGAGGAGAACGAGGCCCACACTTTTAAGGTGGAGGTGTCTTACATGGAGATCTACAACGAGAAGGTCCGCGACCTGCTGGATCCCAAAGGGTGAGTCTGATTTGTGCGCTTTTTGTTTTTTTTTTTTCTCTCACAACAAGCGCACGTGTCGTGCAGCAGCTCACTGAATTGAATGCTTCTGACGTGTTATGACAGCAGCAACTGTGTCATTTCCTCCTAGTCTTTATTCGCTCCAACTCGCAGCGACCTCTCCGTCAGCTCCCTCTTCGCGCTGCTTTGCATGTCTGTTTATAGCTCTGTTGTGTCTAGTAGCCTGAACGGAGGACGGGCAACAGAATGATGTGAGTAGGTAGCTCAACCCAGTCATTTCCTGCAGCGCGGCGGCCGGCGTCGTTCCTCGGACGCTGCTGTGTTCTTTGCCTCCATGGTCTGATGTGGGTTGGCAGACAGACTGCAGGGGAGGGCGAGCTGTGAAAGAGTGTGTCTCAGGGACATCTGTTTGTGAAGCTGGGAGCAGGAGAGCAGTCAGAGCGGCCTGTGAGCCCAGCCTCAGAGAGGGACAACAGTGCAGCTCTGTGTGCTGCAGATGTCCGAAGATGCGGACAGACGCAGTTTGATGGCAACTTCCTCTCGCTTATATTACAGACCCCACACTCTCTCGATCTCCCTGTGTATCTGTGTATGATTTTGTTTTTCTAACCCTTTACTGTGGTATAAACACGACATAGAGTCATGTGTAGAAACTCAAACTATGAGATAGTAGCTTTTCTTTCTAGTGGATTTATTCTCTTGTTTTCTTGCAGTGGGTGGTAGGTTACAAGACTGGCAGCTTTCTGCCAACCTCAGCCACTGTGTAGCCATGGAGAGCGATTCAGTGACTCTATCTGGTCTATAGGATTTATCCTCAACACCTGGCAGACAGCCAGGTGAAGATGAGCTTCAGTTTACTCACCTGCACCATCTAGTGAGACTCCAGCTGCCCATAGTTTGACTCCACGTTTTGCATTTTGATCGGAAAATTCTCCAAAGCCAACAATAAATTGCTGCGACTGACAAGTTTTCTGTCTCATTAAAACCTCAGACGGCGCATCTCTCTCTCTGTTTCCATTGTTTTTAAAAGCACATCAGTGAGCCACACTGTTGGCTGAGTGGAACATCTTACAGTAAAAAAAAAGTAACTTGGCATCAATCTCTCGTTAACATTTTATTGCTGTTGTTGATGGAGTTATTTAACAGTACGTGCCAGTCCGACCATTCATACAGCATAGAAAGAACCACATGAGGGTACAAGTGACATATTTGTGCTGTCAGCGATTATACAGCAATGTCAGTTGGATCTGCACATGTATGTCCCTAACTAGAAATGGTCATCATTCCTCCCTGTGTCTTTTTTCTCTCCCTTTTACTCATTTTGTTGCTTTCTCTGTCTTTCAAGGAGCCGCCAGTCCCTCAAAGTTCGGGAACACAAAGTCCTGGGTCCATACGTGGACGGCCTGTCTCAGCTGGCTGTGACCAACTTTGAGGTGAGTCTTTCACCGTTCTGCCATAGCGCTGTGACCGGAGGTGGAACCTGCCTCATGTTTCACATACACATTAACATGATTTATAGCATCCAGTAGAAACGACTAGATTTCACCTCCCTGGTTAAGTCATTGATTTTTCTGTTTATTGAGTTTTCATTTTTATACACAATTAAATTGCGTGTTTAGTTTTTCGGTCATGAGGAATATAAACATATCAAGAAAGTCTGAAACGGCAGACAATCAAAACAAAAAGAAAAGAAAAAGGCATTATCAAGCAAAGTAAGATATTAATCTGTAATCCTGCAGTATATTTAAACACAAGTACAGGTGTTTATCACTGTCATAGGTCAGACATTTCTTCCATCTCAAGGCAGAAACATCCTCCCTGACTCTAAGCTGATACGTCAGTTTTTCCATAGAGCAGCTCTCCATTGCTCTATAGCAGGGGGCTCAGGTTTATACCAGTTTGCTGTTATTGACTTCTTACATGTGATCAATAATATCCGTGACCTATCGTTCATAATGATTTACATTTCCAAGGTGTCAAGTCATTGATTTAAATTTGTAATACCCATGTAGTGTAAAATCCTGAGTGCAAGAACTGTAACAACACGTATTCCTGATACGGATGTAGTCACAGGGTTTCATGTTGCTGACGTGCCAATCCTTGGCAGGGCCTTCCTTAATTAAGTTTAAACATCTCCACCCTGTTCCTCTGTGCTCTGGTCCGCCTGATATTAGTCCGGTGAATTTCCCATAGCCTTGGCTCACTGCCTGCTGTGACCCAGCTCAATAACATGTCACACAGCCATATGTGAATACCACCTGACTCTTCCACAATCACATGGAGGCCTTTGGAAGTTTTTTTCCACTGAAACGAGAACAAATGGTATCTTTCTTTTCAACATTTCTGAAAGCATATTGCACAAAACAGTGACTAATTCTTTTTTCTTTTTTCTTTTCTTTTTCATGACCTCACCCTCTCTGTCTTTTCTTTAGGACATTGAGGTTTTAATGTCAGAGGGGAACAAGTCTCGCACAGTTGCAGCCACCAACATGAACGAGGAGAGCAGTCGTTCACACGCCGTCTTCAGCATCATTGTCACTCAAACACTTTATGACCTACAGTCTGGGGTCAGTCTTCTCTCCTGTTTTTTTGTCACTGATTTGTTATTGGATTTTATTGCATTTGTTTTTTTTCTTCCTAATCTGTTTATTTCATGGTGCCTCTGACCGACCCACTGTGCGTGTTGTGATTGTAAACAGAATTCAGGGGAGAAAGTGAGCAAGATGAGTCTGGTTGACCTGGCAGGAAGTGAGCGGGTCTCCAAGACTGGAGCTGCTGGAGAGAGACTCAAAGAGGGCAGCAATATAAACAAGTGTGTATATTGTTAATATGAAAGTCCAGTCAATCATTTGACAGGTTAACTCTGATGGGGATGGAAGTAGATTTTGTTTTTGTGTCGTTTTAGATCCCTCACCACGTTGGGCTGTGTGATTTCTGCTCTGGCCGATCAGTCTGCAGGAAAGGGGAAGGCCAAGTTTGTGCCTTACAGAGACTCAGTCCTCACTTGGCTACTGAAGGTCTGATTCCTGTAGTTTTTCTACTATTTTAGTTTGAGAATAGTACTAAGTCTGCTGAAATGATTGAAAGGAAAACTTTAGCGTCTATATTTTCTTGTCTTCAGGACAACCTGGGTGGCAACAGCAAGACGGCCATGATAGCCACAGTTAGTCCAGCAGCTGACAACTACGAGGAGACTCTCTCCACACTACGATACGCAGACAGGGCCAAGAGAATCGTCAACCACGCTGTGGTGAATGAAGACCCCAACGCTCGGATCATAAGGGAGCTCAGGGAGGAGGTGGAGAAGCTCAAGGTTCAGCTCTCGCAGGCCGAGGTGAGACAAAGGGTGGACCAGGTGGACTCATGGATAAATGAATGCCAGATCAATCACATGATGGCCCAGCCTTTACTAATACTGATTTTTTTGTTCAGTCCATGAAGGCTCCTGAACTGAAGGAGAAACTGCAGGAGTCTGAGAAACTCATTCAGGAGATGACTGTCACCTGGGAGGAGAAACTAAGGAAGACAGAGGAGATTGCCACTGTGCGCACATAATTTATAATTAGACTCCAAAGTCTCAATTTTTAATTTTAACATATTTAAACATAGATCATCTGTACTTTTACCTCTTTTTTTACAGGAGCGTCAAAAGCAGCTGGAGAGCATGGGCATTTCTTTGGAAACATCTGGGATCAAAGTGGGTGAAGACAAATGCTTCCTCGTCAATCTAAATGCTGATCCCGCCCTAAACGAGCTGCTGGTCTACTACCTGAAGGTAAAACAGGTCGACACTGCAATACTCTTCAAGAACAGTAACTTTTACAATTAGCATATCAGGGTTTATTCTGTAAATTCTTTTAACATTACGTATTTTGCTATCTAAATTCATTTTTGATACCTCAGTTTAAAACCCAAATCCGTCCTACTGCTCCCCTTAAATTTCAAATTTACTGTCATGAAACAATTTAGAAATGTTTTCCCAGGATAGTTGTGCTAATTTCCAAAAAACTTTACCAGTTACGAATTGCGTGCAAATGCATTGCTCGCTCTTATTCGAATCTAGGTCCCTCACTCACATTTACAGTATAGAGTTAAAACACCTCACACTGACCCCACATACCACAAGAGTCGCTTTCACTGTCAGCCGAAACCTTGAACCAGAACACACATGTTGCCGTGGGTCATTTGACAGTGTGGGTGCAGAGAGGAGTCCAGTCACAGCAGGTCTGGACTCTGCAGAGCGCTGAAGTGGAACAAGCAACCAGCTAGTTGGACCTGTAAGAGCAGAGGCATGTGAGAAAGCAGGCTGTGTGCCGTGCGGAACAACAGGCCTTTGTCTGGGGTTCTGCAGACGAGCCTGGCATATCAGTGTGGAATGACTATGGTAATGTGAAATGGGTTAGTTCACTGCAGGGTAGGACATCCTCTAAGAGCTGGGATGTTTGTTCAACAACTTGAGAGACAAGTATTTTTTTTCCCCACTCTGGCCTGATTTCGCTTTCGTGTTATTCCTGATGTTTCCCTCCAAGTTCATATGTTTAATTTTTCTGCGCTGCTCTTGTTCAGACCGGTCCAATAAATAACAGTTTATGGTTCGCAGGGTTATGACCGAAAAGTTGGAATGAGACGTTGGATGTAATTACTTTCAGATCTATCATTCTAATTTCCTTAATTTGTTCTGCACCTGTGTGTAGGAGCACACACGTGTGGGCGCAGACACGTCTCAGGACATCCAGCTCTTCGGGATCGGAATCCAGCCGGAGCACTGCGTCCTGGAGCTCTGCCCAGATGGTGACGTCACCCTGACGCCCATAGGGAATGCCAGGTGAGCTACTGTACAGCCACCTCCCAACATGCTCTCTGTCTGTCTATCCCAACCCATCTCTCTGTCTGTTGTCTCGCTTTCTCATGGATGACTGGACCTCAGTGTTTCACATGACCTCACTGTACTGGAATCTATGATCTGAGCTCCCCGCTTTGATATCACAGCCACGTCTCCCTCCCACTACAAAGGGATTGTTCTTTCTCAATTTGTTTTTCTCTGTTAAAAGCTAAAGATAAAGATAAAACCATCTGAAATGTTCATTAACTTCATGCATGTCTCTGTTTTCTGCAGGACCTGTGTGAATGGAACAATGCTTGATTCCTTGGTTCATCTGTGGCACGGAGACCGTATTTTATGGGGGAACAACCACTTTTTCAGGTATGAGTTCTCTCATTAAAATCTGTGAACAGTCATAGAGTAAAAAAAATTAAAAAAGTCACTGATTGGATGTTGTGCCGCTTTTTTAGGATTAATCTGCCAAACCGTAAGCGGCGGGACCGTTTGAAGGAGTTGGAGCGAGCTTCTCCCAGAGAGAGCTACATCGAGGCAGATGTGGAGACGGCCAGCGAGGCCTCTTCTGAGCAGGACTACAGCTACGAGTTTGCCCAGATGGAGGTCATAATGAAGACGCTTGGGAACAATGGTATGATCGGTATAATCTACTACATGATCCTGCAGCCCTCAGCTGTATAGTCTATATATCCCACTTAGGTTTCAGAGCTCGTTCCAGCTACTCTGACCAAAATCATTACAGTCTTACAGCAAAACAAAACTTTGTTGATCTCATTGGATACACTGAAGCCCAGATCTAGTTTTATTTCTCTGCCATTATTTTGTCAGTGGATCAGTGCCAGAGAATCCAAATTTTGATGGTGAGTTGGAGCCTGTGAGGCAGCAGCAACTCTCAGGGGCCTCTCAGTCTTTAACAACTAAAGCTTATTTTCAATGTCAGTTCTCATCAACCAATCAATCTAAAAGTCACATCTCCCAAAGAAATATTGATGTCTTCAAATGACTTGTATAATCTGAACAGCAGAACAGCACCAAATTCAAACGACATTCAGCCTTTCAGTAGCCAGTATGAATATGATGATAATAAATATTCATGTTTAAGAGAATGGTGGAACAAAATTTTGCTTGAAAATAAAGATGTTGTTAAGAAGTGGTTGTGAAATTTCCAGAGTTTGGGTTGTAAAATGAGTTGTGTCTGGCCTGTGTGCAGACCCCATGCAGAACGTTGTCCAGGTGCTGGAGAAGCAGTACCTTGAGGAGAAGCGGACGGCTCTGGAGGAGCAGAGGATGATGTATGAGCGAGAGCTGGAGTCGCTGCGGCAACAGCTGTCTCCGGAGAAAACGTCGCAGCACCACCGCAGCAGCAGCGATCGCCTTACGTTCCCGCCACACACGCCACACAGCAAGCTGCGACTGTGGACGGAAGAGCGGTGAGCGGTGACCCACAAACACAGATTTGCAAACTTCACATTGCAGTTATACTCATTACTTGTTAACATGTATCACTTGGGATTATTTAGCCTTAACCAGAGATGCATGAAAAATTATCATTATTAAAAATTGATTCAATAATTTCCCCTTTATAAGTTATACAAAGCCCTATGCAAAAGCCAGCATTTACAAATGAGTTCCCTCAGTGTATTCTGAAATATTTGAAGCATGAAGTCAGTTCAAAGTAATGCTCACATGGATATTGTTCATTGCTGTTCTCAGTCTGACTCCACCAAACAGTGACAGTGCTCTGCGTGGAGATGAAATCAGATTTAAGACTTGAATAGGAATCCGTCATAAACTTGACTTACTCATCAAGTTGACTTGTCATCTTCCTGTAATAATCCTGAGATGCGACGCTTAATCTTATCATCATGCAGCGGATCTGATCAATACTGGAGGTCACTGCTTCGATGTTGTTGACTTCACTGAGAGCTATTTTCTCATTCGTGGCTACTGTGGTTTGTGGAAATATTAGAAAGAGAACAGTAACAGAAATGCAGAGATAAACTTAGACATCACAAGTCATATTTTCATCAGTAAAACACAAAGGTTGATTGACCTGTTGACATCAATCCAGGCCGACTGTATGTCGAAGACAGTGACCGGTCCAGGTCTTTATCACATTCATTACTTTAAATGAATGACCTCTGTGTTCTGACGTCTGTGTTACAGAGATGAGCTTTTTCGTCAGAGCCTGTCTCGGCTTAGGGAGCAGGTTGTGAAAGCCAACACGTTGGTGCGAGAAGCCAACTTTTTGGCAGAGGAGATGAACAAACTGACCGACTATCAGGTCACACTTCAGATTCCTGCAGCCAACCTCAGCGCCAACCGCAAGGTGAGATGTCTGAACTACAAAGAATATGGTTTGTTCTCTTTGGGCTTCACATTTTGTGGCTCGTGCATCCACTAAGAGAGTTTAAATCTGTGTTTATGCAGCGTGGAGCTATAGTGAGCGAGCCGGCCATCCAGGTGCGGAGAAAAGGGAAAGGGACCCAGGTGTGGACCATAGAGAAGCTGGAGAACAAACTGGTGGACATGAGAGACCACTACAGGGACTGGAAGGAAGGCACAGAGGAGGTGGTGAGAGACTGAGGACCAGGAGGGGGAGAAAATATCTAAAAACAAAAAGAAAAAGTCATTGTCTTATTAAGTATGTTCTTTTTGTTTCTGCAGCACAACAAATCCAACAGTAAACACTGTGATCCGTTCTACGAAGCGCAAGAGAACCACAACCTGATAGGAGTGGCCAACATTTTTCTGGAGTGCCTTTTCCATGATGTTAGACTGCAGTATGCTGTCCCCATCATCAGCCAGCAGGGAGAGGTGAGGCCACCACCAACATACACACATTTACACACTGATAAATAATTCATGGTGCAGCTTTCCAGCATTCCCAAGACAGCACATCTATGTGATAGGATTATGGGCGAATATATCTGATTTAAGGAGATACTTAATAATCAATTTAAAATCCATCACAAAAAAGTTCAGAAATAGGGACGGATATGTTTTCCCACATGCAGCGTTCACTTTTAATTAATATATATGTAGAATTATATATTTGAAAATCTCTCCCCACAATAGGGCCTCATTCTCTACCTCTATCTCAGTGTATGGGGAATAAGGGCTTGACAGGTTGGAATGGGTTCAATTTCATATTGTGCTTCTAATGTAGATACTGTATACAAATGAACATATGTATTATTATGTTATGTTTGAAAAACTGATAAAAAGATGAGAATAGGAGTTATATATTTGTATATCTGAGGCATATAGCCAGTTCCCTTTTAAAAGTAAAGTGATAACACAGTTTGTCTTCTCCTTTGTGCAGGTGGCAGGGCGGTTGCACATTGAGCTGATGCGAGTCAGCGGTGCTGTACCAGAGCGTCTGTGCGGGGGAGATGACTCATCAGAAAACTCCAGTGAGAGTAGCTGCTACGAGGTCATGGACACAAACGGGGAGATCGTCCACATGTCAAAGAGGCTGACCTGCAGGGTAAGACAGGCATTTCAGAGTTACGCTGTGATTATATCGCCTCGCGTAGATGAGAGGTTCGCTGGCGTTGACAGCTGTTCTGAGACTTCATTCTCTCTGTCTTGTTGCAGGTGCGGATCAGGGAGGCCACAGGTCTGCCGCTCAACCTGTCCAACTTTGTCTTCTGTCAGTACACCTTCTGGGAACATGGCGAGCCCACCGTGGCTCCTCCCATGGTCAGTCCAGACAGACCCTCTCCTCGAAGCCCAGACGCCCAGTTCACTGTCCAGTTTGACCACTGCAAGGTGAGGAAAAGGTGCTGCTGGTTGTTTCAGCTTGAGGCTGTTGATGCCTTAGTTTAAAAACTTGAAACCAATCTTAAATTCTTATCGTATTTTTTTGAACCTGCTTCACTGCACCAAATCTTGTCTTTGTGCAGGACTACGTTGTGCATGTGACGGATGAGTTTTTAGAGTTTATATCCGACGGAGCGTTGGCCATTGAAGTTTGGGGTCACCGCTGCGCTGGGAACGGACGTTCGCTCTGGGAGTTGGACGCACTAGAGGCCAAGACCCAGACGCTCAGGGACAGGTGCGTGTTTCGATCAGACTCTTGCACATACAGACTCTCACACAGACGCTTACTAACCCTGGCTGTTGATCATTAAAGGTGGAGCGAGGTGTCTCGCAGGATCGAGCTGTGGCTCTCCATCCAGGAGCTGAATGAGCAGGGAGAGTACTCGTCTGTGGAGCTGCACTCTGGAAAAGACATCAGCACAGGGGGAGTCTTCCAGCTCCGACAGGTCAGAGAAAAACTATGAAGAAGTTTCCAATTTAGGTCAGACTGACTGCCCTCGATCAAACACGCACTTAAGAGGATCATAACTAATCACCAAATTATGAAATAGTTTTTGAGAGCGCGGTGTTGGAAGCAGCACTCTGATGTTGAATTTTGGGGGATTTGTCCAAACAGGGTCACTCCAGGAGGCTGCAGGTGTGTGTGAAACCAGTCCAGAACTCCGGCACTCTGCCTCTGCTGGTGGAGGCTGTGCTGTCCGTGGCTATCGGCTGTGTGTCGGCCCGCTCCACCAAACTACAGAGGCCGCTCGACAGCTACCAGGTCTGTAGTTTTTTTGCACAGGCTCACATACTATTCCATACTCCTCTGAGACTACGACTCCATAAAAACAGTACAGAGTAATAATTTGGGTGTAGTTGACCGTGCTGTAAAAACAGAACAGTGTTTTGCCAAACGTATTCTGGTTTCTTGTCAGTGATTTATGTTATTATGCTGATTCTGCCAAAGTATGTTTAGTCTGTCTTTGGGTTCATGCCACGACTGGTTCATGTGGGGAGCTGGCAGCGAGTCAAAGGGAGGCCAAGGAATGTACAAACTCATTAGTGCCCTGTTAGCTCTGTTAACATGCGCCGATGCGCCCTGACACACGGAAAGCGACTGGTTGACACATTTTATACTTACACATCACTGATGTTCCAGTGTTAGCAGCAGTGAGCGGTTTGCTCATGTCAGGGCCTTTTGTGGTTTCCCCACATGTGACTGAGTGTGTGTTCTCTCCTGCCAGAGAGAGGCGGAAGAGGATATGGATAGTTATCAGGTAACATCTCAGTCCCCTCCTACTGCTGCTGCTCCCCCTGTAGTTCACTCTGCAGCATGAAGGAAAGCAGCTGATTGCGTGTGTTTGCGACGAGGCCTGTTGCTGAGGGCATGTGAGGCAGCAGGCACAGGGCTGCGCCTCTGCCCTTGAAACTAAGGATGGCTTTATTAAACAGCAGCTACACATGTGGATGATTTTCTGATGCTGGAATTGTCAATCACACCAACTGTTCTTTGGCAGCTCTCTGTGCACAAATACAGTTCCACCCATGGCAGAGCTCCCAGCCAGGGGCCTCTCTGCCAGGGATCTCGTCCCACTCTCTCTTGCCTTTCCGCTCAGGTTGCACACACTAATGCTACTGTTTTGCTTGTCACTACTGAAGAGCTGCAGGAATAATACGCCTGACTAAAAACACACAAGCAGGTATTGCATGGCTGCATGACTTACAGTACTCTGCATGGTGGACGTGAGCTGACGTCAGAAGAGTCATGCGTTTGGCTTTGAGGTTTGTTCGTTACTTTGGACAATGTAGAGGGGAGTCTGCTCTCTGTGGTGCTCACACAGAGCGATCTGCTGTGTATCCAGGTAGGACTTTGGGTGGCCGTGGCTGCACGTGTGAGGACATGAGTACAAGTGTGTATGTGTAAATGCATGTGTGTATGTTGTAAAAGGGTTAAGGGGAGGTTTATGTGGGTGTGTTCTGAAAAAATCTGAAACAATCATCTCCTGTACCAAAAATACAGACCTTGAAGGCTGTTTTAACACATTTGATCGGGATTAGCTGCACTTGGCTTGGCTAATATATTTTCTGTGGGTGTTAAGAAGTGCATAAGGTTTTCCTGCCAGCCCACTCCACCCTTGCCATCCCCTGGTAACACTTTGCTGAGCCCTGCAGCAGATCCTCTCCTCGCTGAGCCAGCTGGCGCTGATTCTGGATCTGTCTGCTTCCAGGAGGAAGATCTCAACTGTGTTAGAGAGCGCTGGTCAGAAGCCCTGATCAAACGTCGGGAGTACCTTGATGAACAAATCAAGAAGATCATCAACAAGCATGGTGAGTCCTAAATTATTTTTGGATTATTTCAATGTTGTTGCAATTTAAATCTTTTTCCTCTCTTTTACAAATCCAGAAAAGTCAGAGGAGGACATTGAGCGTGAGGCTCGGCTGGTGGAGCAGTGGGTCGGACTGACAGAGGAGAGAAATGCTGTGCTGGTACCTGCACCTGGTAGTGGCATCCCTGGAGCTCCTGCAGACTGGTAAAAAAAATATTTAAAAAAATGCTCCAAACACATGTCAGATTCACTTCATTTCCAGCACTCCCCTCTCTTTTTTTTTTTTTTAAACATAAACTTCATATTCAATGTTTGATAGGATCCCACCTTCAGGAATGGAAGCTCACATCCCTGTACTCTTCCTGGATTTGAATGGTGAGGCAGACACATGCTTCATGCCAGCTAATATTTGACAGATTTCTCTCTCAGGCTTTATAAACACTGACTCTTTTTTTACTCCACCAGCAGATAATCTGACAGTGAATGAGCAGCTGACCGGCCCACATGCTGCAGGCGTTAACTCTATCCTGCCCAAGGAGCATGGAAGCCAGTTCTTCTATCTGCCCATCATCAGGCACAGTGGTGAGGAGGTGAGTGTTGGCTTTTCTGCCCTCCCGTGGCTGAAAGTGGAATCACACTTAAGATGAAACTTACAAGTCTCGCAGAAAGAGTGTGAGAGTCTGGGTTTTGTTGGTGGTTCTGCTTTAAGAGAGTCAATGTGCCCTCTGCAGCTGCACTTTCACAGATATATGTTCTGTGGTTTGTCTGATGGCCACATCCTCTGCACATACACTACACATAAACAGGACACCTCCATTGCCTCTCCAACTACCAGTTAGTCACAGCATATTTTTGTAAACAAACTTCATGTTTGACGTGAACTGTTGCACAAAGACGTAATATTGAATTGTGTTTATTTTACTGCTTTAATTGCAGAAGCAGTGTAGGGAAACATCTGATTTCCTATAATTATGTGTGTAATTGAACAATTACAGAGCTATGCAATTTCATGACATCATGCATATAAGCAAACATTATTAATGCTTTGTTTATTTGCTAAGTCACCATCATTTACAGCAGTGATTTCTCAGAAAGGAACAAAGAAATTATCTTAGTTGTGGGTCCATCTGGTTTCTTTCTGTTTAAGCGTCACCTTCATAATTAATGAGAACCTTTGATCACTTTTTCAAGAGCGCTGAAGTTGTCTTCTACTAATTCATAACTGTCTGCACTGCAGAATAACACACACACACATTTTCATCAGCAAATGGGTGTTACTAGTTTCATGAATAGCCCACATCAACAGCCCTGTGATCCATCTATCCTGTGTGTGTGTGTGTGTGTGCAGCTGCAGCGTGATGCCACAGACTCTCTCTGCAGGCCACTGTGGAGCTGCATCAGTAAAACACATCTCTTGTGATTCTCCAGGTTTCTGCTGCTTGTTCCTGGGACTCATCCATCCATGATTCCGTGCACCTCAACCGAGTCACGTCTCCCAACGAACGCATCTACCTGATCGTCAAAGCCACGGTGCAGCTCAGCCACCCTGCCTCCATGGAGCTGGTGCTCCGCAAGAGGATCGCCGTCAACATCTATAACAAGCAGGTGAACGGGCATCGGATTAAAATCAGATCAGGGCTGAGATTAGGCGCATCAGTTGATCTTTTTTAAAATGTTCAAAACTTCTTTTCTATTCTTTTTAAATGCAGAGTTTCACTCAGAGTCTCAAGAGAAGAATGTCACTAAAGAACACACTGTACTCCTGTGGTGTGTCTTATGATATCGTGTCCAACATACCAAAGGTACAGCCACTATGCATGAAATCTCTTTACCAATGTGTTGCACATGACCAGCTTTAGGTTTATCTTCCTCAGCACTTCCTAAGTCTCTTTCTCTTTTGTTTCCAGGCCTCAGAGGAGCCAGAGGAGAGGGAAACCTTGGCCCTCATGGCTGCTCGCGGTGACAGCGAGGAGACTCAGGATGGAGAGACATACATAGAGAAATACACACGGGGAGTTCTGGAGGTGGAGAACATCCTCAGTCTAGAGAGGTTACGGCAGGTAATCGTAAACTGCAGTATGATTTCATCCGTGCACTTATTCCATAGTGTGACAAGTAAGGACTCACCTTTTTTTTTGGATTTCTGCTGCAGGCTGTGACAGTAAAGGAAGCACTCGCTACTAAGGGGAGACACCTGAGAAGGAGTATCAGCACACCAAATGTACAGCATGTAATGAACACATCACTCACTGCACTGCTCACTGAGGCACATGGAAATGACTGCTTCAAACAATGATGACACTGACAACATGTTTTTTTTTTATCTCTCTCTCCAGTCTTCATGCAGTAAAACAGATCTGACTGGTTGTGAGGATGAAGACTGTAAGGTGAGTCACAAAAGAGTATTGTTTTCGTGAGTGCTTCTTTGAGTGTGATGCAGCAAAAAAGAGCCTCTCAGTTACAACTTATCCGACTCTGACCTCAGAAAATTGGCATATGAGCTATATATATATATATGTTTCAATTTTCCAGGACCACTGTGATCATGTGGACAGCTCCAACTGCAATCCCCAGGATGGCTCCCTCTGCAGCACACCCATCAAAAACAAGGAGAACCAAGGTACATTAAAAGTACATTAAAGGCAAACGTGACACTCCTAAATGGCCCTATTCACGTGCATCTGTCCACATCTGTTGACACGTGTCTCGATCAACCACTTGTGATTTCTACTTCCCTGCTTTAAAATGTAAACAGTTTTGTGTTGTGTGTGTTTGTTGCCAATGAACACACAGGTCTTTTATCAGTGTGTTTGGGCTTGCGTGAATGAGTGAGTAAATTAATGTGCTATGCACAATTCTTATAAATAAATCAAGTTATAGCTTAACTTAATAATAATAATAAAGATAATGCATTTAATTTATGTAGCACTTTCCATCATATTAAAACAATAAAACACATTAAGAACAAAAGAAGCACCATGGATTAAAAGCAGTTTAAGTAAGGACAGTCTTTCATGGAGAGAGATTTGTGTAGAGAGAGTCAGAGGGATGCAGCAGTGATGGAGAAGGCACTGTCATCCCAGGTTTGGTGCTTAGTTCTGAGTGGCGATCAGAGGAGTGGAGGCTGCAAGAGGGAGTGTGGTAGGAGGGGGTTTGGAGGTGAGGAGGACTGGATGCATTGTGAAATCAGGAGTCAGTGGATGTACTGGAGGACAGGATTGATGTGGTCACAGGAGCAGTAAAAATATTGATATTTTTGTGTCATAAATAAACTGTAGAGGGGAGGAATATCTCCACATGTGTACTTGGAGCTGGAGTCATCTTGTGATTGGATCACTCAA
>OMNW01003314.1:28162-39198 GCA_900303245.1 Selene dorsalis
CGAGCAGACAGCTCAGCTACACACTGCCACACACTGCTGTAAGTGCTCCACACACCACCTTGAGGGGGTCACTGTATGGGTTTTACACACACAGATAGACAGACACACACATGAAACACACTCATACTGCTATAAGTGTTGGACTCACAAAGGATTACACACTTTCTCCTTTACTACCAGGCTCTGTGAGTCTTTCTCTGAGCAGTATTTTCACAGTGTCTCCCACACTTCTACAGACAAACTCAAGATATAAGATCAGCCACTGGAATCACAGACTTTGTTTAGACAGTGTATAAGCAAAAGACTCCATTTATAGTGTCTGAAATGTGTGTATTACTGAAAATATTTTTTTTTGTTTATTATAAATTGGCTTCAGAAATTGGACAGTAGCCTATGTATCTATATTTCATGAAAAGAATCTGAAATTTGTTCCAGCGGCTTAAACCTTGTTTAAAATAGGATGATATAGTGCTCATGTGTCTGTGAGCAGTGCACACTGCTAAGCAACAAATACCTGAAACTGCCTTATTATAAATTCATATCTCATTTTCATTTTCCATGATCACATCTTTTGTCATTTATTTGTTGTTGTCTTCAGTCACTTTAAAAAAAAAAAAGAAAAAAAAGGTAAAGGCTTTAGTTGACATCATGTCCGGTGGGATGTGTCTTTTGTCCTGCTGCTGTTGTTTTGATCAGCAGGACTCTGAGGACGAGGAGACAGATGTGGAAATCACTCTGAATCTTGATGGGGGCCCTCAGGACCACAGCAGCTTCCAGTCTTATATCCCAGAGGACTTTGCAAACTTTGAGATCTACAACGCCACTCTGGAGAACCAGGAGGGGCTTCTGCCCGCCCGCTCCGACCTGAAGGGAAGCCGGTGTGGAGGGGGTCACGTTGAGAGAGAGGTCACACGAAGCCCCACGACCAGCAGTTGCACTAGTGGCTACTTTTCACACAGTGCCTCCAACGCCACACTGTCCGACATGCCTTTCAGCGCCAGTGAGAGCTCTGATCACCTCAGCTGCACCTCCAGAGACCCACAGGACCCTCTCACGGGACGAGGCTGCACCCAAACCAAAAGTGTTTCTGCAGGGAGCGACACCCAGCAGCTTCCTCTCTCAGCAGGTGGGGTCCAGGATGTGGTCGCTCCCCCTCAGGGCTCCCCACCTGTCAGTATTCCTAATTGCACAGACAAGCAGCAAACGTCACCTCTGCCTCATAACTGTGTCCTCAGCACCAGCCAGGAGTTCACTGACTTTAAAGGGGCTGACGACAGCATTGGAGAGAGTGATTTAGCACATTTTACAGAGGGATGGGAGCAGGAGGGTGTAGAACAGAAGAAACCAGATAAGGTAGAAACATGTGACACTGGCAATCAAGACTCCTCTGTCGTTTCTGGTATTAACGACTCATCTAATCCTGAAAATGCAATTTGTAAATGTCCCAGTAATGAAGACTCTGTAATTGTACCCGTGTCCTGCACTAACGCAACTGTAGTTTGCCTCTCAGTCAGAGCACCAGTATGTGCACCTGACAAAGCCCCAGCTCCATCTCCAGCCCAAATAACTCCCTCTTCGTCAGTCCCACCTCCAGCATCATCATCCCCAGTCACACCTCCGTCTACAGCCCCTTCCTCTGCCCCGGCTCTGCGAGCAGGAGGAGAACCTCCGATCCAGGAGCCTGCACAGGGAGATCTACCCCACGGGAGTCCTTGCCCCAGCCCTAACCCCAGCAGTGCTGAGCCCTCCGGGGACTCCAGCGGGGATGAAAGCACCCCTGTGGCTCAGCTGCCTGACTGGATGGCCCCCGGAGAACAGGTGTGGGTGGGGAAGAGGAGAGGAACAGTCCACTATGTTGGAGGGGTTGAGTTTGCGAAGGGCATCTGGATTGGTGTGAAGCTGGACATGGCAGTGGGTGAGTGCCTCGTAAGATTTTCCTCCAAAGTAGTACCCAACAAATCCATGTTTATAGTGGAACAGTTTAAGCTTGTCATATTATTTTTTAGATAATTTAGAAGCTGTGTTGGTATTAGATAGAGAGAGATTGAGAGTTTATATTTCCAATCCAATCAAAATTTTTAGGGATCCTCATCATAGAAATTAGTTGTTGTCAGTATTGCTTTTATATAGCCCTCAAATATGTAAATGGGATTTACCATCATATCAAACTGCTCATTAGCTTGTGGATCAAACAGAAACACACTGTAAATTTTCAAAGGAGGGAAGTTGAGGTCAAATTTATTAATTCTTCACCTTCTCCTCTGCCTCCTGATTCAACAAACAGGTAATAGAGGTGTGGGTCGAGGCTGTTAGCTCACTTGTGGCCCGAAACCACTGTTGCTGTTTCCCTCTGTAAGATGTCACATAATGAAAGATTTGTGCTTTGATGTCAATGCAGAGGGTTTATACATAAAAGGAAAGTTGAATCATCCAGGGTATTAAGTGTGGTTGTCATCAACAGACTGGTTCATGTATATTTATAAGGAAAACTACTTGTCTGTGTAAAAGGTTTAAATGTGACAGTACAAATTTCAGAGAAAAACAAATGATCCACTTAAGTGTCTGAATCAGTTGTTCCTGACCCTCCCATAGGAAAGCACAACGGGACTGTCCAGGGAAGGGTGTACTTCCGCTGCCCCCCAGGCCACGGTGTATTTGTCAAACCATCTCGTCTCACCAGAGGACCCCCCTCCATGGACACAGAGCCTCAGACTCTGATCAGATAGGACCCAAAGAAGGAGCAGCTTTCTGAGAAGAAGCAGAGACCCAAGGGTGGTCCTCAGATCAAACGCTGATGTATTCTGTAGGTGTGTCTGCTTTCCTGACCTGTGCATTTAATGAAGGTATATCCTAATTACTGTTCACTGAGACTTGTCTATGCACATATCTGACTTTTCTATACGTTGATATTTTTGATAGAGAACTTAACTTTTAACTGGGAGTCCATATGGAATCATTACCCACATACCTTTTCTTAAATTGGTTTCTGAACATTATATATAATATTTTTTATAAGACAATGCATCCACCCCTGAGGCTCATAGTGGAGTAATCTGGGATATGAAGATTAAGAATGTACTACTGTTAATAAACATTGATATTTACATCAATATGACACGTCAGGGGTAACCAAAGAACTACGGTTCCATATCTGCTGTTATGAGTAATATGTTATTTTTCTAATGTACATATGTGGAGGTATTCACTATATATCTGTGTCCAAGTAAAGCTTAGTGCCATATCTCTAGGAGTAATGCCACATACCCTGAACAGAGGACAAATCTGCAAAACCTGAGTTGCTTTCAGTGTTTGACTGCAGTTGTAACATTAAATTATCCTGTTGAAGTACTGTAACACTGTGGAGGAAATAATCCCCATCCAGCATGAGACTATTAATGTTTGAATGCTTGCACTGGAAAGGATTCTTGGAGAGTTCATGGACTGTCTTCCATATTGGACTGGACTGATGAGATATTTTCTAGCTGAGGTGACTGAAGAGACGTGTGTCATCACTTTTAATCCATGGAACGAAGCAGCTAGGCTTTATATAAGGCCTGGATATACTGATGCCTTACTGCCCTGTTTCCATTTAAAAAAGGCACATAAACCCCAGACTACTCAATGAACTCCATAACAAGTTCATTGACTTATGAACAATAACAATCTGTATGGACCTTAAACCTGTGTATGTATCTCACGATGCCCAGAAGCATTGAAAATGCCATCCAGCCTCATTGACTGATTGATTGAATACCTTTTTAACTGACCGTTCATCTGCATTTTCTATATTAACTGACTGATGTATAACACTACATGTTAAAAGGTACTCAATAATGCAATTTTTCACATGGGGGCGTTGGATGAATGGGTGCTGGACAGTAGCAGGCGAGGGAAAACGGTGCAAAAGTAGTTTAGTTATGGAGAGAAGTTGTCCAATGAACTTATATTTTTATGGAAGTGGTAAACTGTGGAACTGACGAGAAATAGTTATATATTCAGGCTATTATTTCAAGAAAATGAAAGAAACCCAAGACCTTACTTTAAAGAAGAGAACAAAGCTGCTCTCCCTGAGAAGGAGTTGTAAATAGAAATGTATTTGAACATAGTATTTACACTATTATAATGTACAGAATTGTATTTATAATGTATCTCAAACTGTTTTAATGGGTACAAAATGTTCTAGAATAGAACATTTACAATCAGCGACTGTGTCGACTCTTTTTTCATTCATCGTGGCTGTGTGTGTGTTTCTTAACAGTATACCATAGTATTTAGCAGACACTATATATACATTTTATTCACCCATTGCATTTCAGTCAGCTTTCAAAGGAGATCTGAAAGTGAGTTTGAAATTTAACATAGATGGCATGTGAATATCTTCTTTAACAGCAACATGTGCTGTGAAAACAGAGCATTCCCATAATTTATTCACCTATGAATTATGGTCTTCTTTTAGAAGGTTGTATTCCCCACTTCTCACCGGGCTGGGCACAGACTTGCAGATGTTACTTGTTTTGTGTTTCCAGATGTTTACAGGATGTCATTTTTATATACACCATCTGACAGCAATTCACATACTGCTCCAATTGCCTGAAACGAAAAATACCCAAGGTCCTAATGCAACCCTCATAATGATTCCATATGTAAAGTGTGCACAATCAGGAAATAGATCTGTGATGAATCTGCTATTTGAAATGTGATTAATTTGCATACACGTACATGCTTGAAGAACTATAATTTTGTGAGTTTTGCCAAAAAATATCCTTCTTTATAATTTGTTATGATGTGGTGCATTTTTACAAAGAAAGCAGGCACCAGGGGCTGTATTGCTTTAACCAAACACAGTGTAAACATGTCCAATGTCACAGTGGCAGTGTGTTTCCTCCACTACAATGATGTTTGCTCTACTTTTTGATTAATTAATGTGGGGCAAAAATGTCTCCTGTCAGTGGTTTATGGTCCCTTTATGGAACTTATCCTGTCTGCAGCTGCCATGAATGACGCCCACCCACTAATGACGCACACAACGTATACTCCTCATGCATTTTTAATAATGAACATATTAATGGGTCATTTTTGGGGTTAGTAATTTGAATATAAGCATTTTCATGCCATAGACAAAGTATTTTCTGCCTGAATATGTGGTTGCTTTTAAACAGCACTTAGACCCATTTGTTTAGGAATAGAATAGTAAATTGATGAAATATGAAACACCAAGTGTTTGTTTTATTTCTGTCTTTATTTTTATTTTATTCTATTCTTTTCTCTCTCTCTCTTTGTGCTTTGTTTGCAATATGCTGGTTTAAACCCAGGAAGTGATTCAGCAGCTTATCGTTGTCGCAGCTGTAGTTTCTAATGATTTTTACATTCTATTACTGACTTTACTGAAGATGAGACAGTGAGAACAGAGTGAAGGTTTTGTTACGTGCACTTGTATATGTGTGTCCTTGCCACTGTTTTAGCAGCTGTGCAACAGTAGGTCTCCTGAACACTGACTGGTGGTCTGGACCTGGGTGGAGTTAAGTATCTGTGTCACACTGACAACTGGGAAACCTCCCGCGACAAACTAACAGGTGTCGTCGTCTTCCTCCTCCTCCTCCTCCTCGCTCAGATCCACAGTGGCTGTACCGGGGGGGCTGCCTGTCCGCGCCGCAGACTCTCTCTCCCCTGCGCATCTGAACGCTTCTCTTCACTTTACCTCCCCTTCAAACTTCCAGGAAACCGCCTCCACGCCAACATACATGATGCACTCGGCACAGAAAGACACCACCTTCACCAAGATCTTTGTGGGAGGTCTTCCTTATCACACAACCGACTCAAGCCTCAGGAAATATTTCGAAGTGTTTGGAGACATCGAGGAGGCTGTGGTCATCACCGATCGACAGACCGGCAAATCCAGAGGTTATGGATTCGTAAGTAACAACCTGTTGATATGAATTGAGTTTCAAGCCGCTTGCGCACGTGCACAGTGGGTGACCAGGTCAACTCAACAACTGCCAGCACCCGAGGAGTCGATTGCGCTGTTGCACATGTCGTCTGTGGAAGGATTGGAAGGATGTTCACAAGTCAAATAGCTAAAAAAACAAACAAAACAACAACCAATAATCAATCATTTCTGGGTGCCTGTTGATCACTGTGACCAAACTGTACTGTAACATGTGGTAAATGGACAATATGTTGTTTGTCTTAGGTGACCATGGCTGACCGGGCCTCTGCTGATCGAGCCTGTAAGGACCCCAACCCCATTATAGATGGAAGGAAAGCCAATGTGAACCTGGCCTACCTGGGGGCCAAGCCGAGGGTCATACAACCAGGTAAGGGGCCCATTTCATTGCTACAGCCAGAGGTTCGATCATCAATGCTGCGTACAAAGACAGCAGCCCTTTACGCAGGACCCACCACTGCTACATATAGAGGCCACTTTCTTTAACATCATCTCCAGTGCATATAAAAGGTTGAAACTATTGTTGAATGGTAATAATTTGTTTTAATTCCAGGGTTTGCATTTGGCGTGCCTCAGATCCATCCAGCGTTCATCCAAAGACCTTATGGGTAAATTAAGCTGCACAGCTTCAGTGTCTTTCACAAAATCTTCTGTATGAATTGGAGAGACAAGAAAATTCTGCTATTGTCTTTTATGATCTCCTACAATATGCTTTTTCTATTGTTGTAAACATTTATTTTTTATCATTGCCTCCTATTTAAACCTGAATGAGGACATGTGAGTGTTGATGTGTGCTCCTCTGCTTGGCGTTGACTGTGAAGGAAGTGAACGTTTGTCCCCAGCCACTACAGGACTTGACTTGATGTTGTCTATCTCTCTCTGATCTGACAGGGTCGGTAACGGTTAAAATAGCTGATGAGGGGACATGATGATTTGAGGAATAGCTGAGTCTGCATTGGGCAGAGCACTAAAGTGTTACCTGTATACTCTGACATACACAAACGCACTGAAATGGTGACTAGATGCATGGAAGTCTTATGTTTTTTTTCCATTTTGTTTTTCCAGTTTTCCATAGTACATAGATTGGTGTGTGCCTTGTTTTTCAGTATGATGTGGTGTTCAGCTTAACTGTGTGCTTATTTCTACTTGCAGTGGGGGAGGTGGGGGATACAGGAGGTTTTTGTGCAGACTTCGTGAGGTGTGATAGGGAGTTGTAACTCTGCAAATGGGGTGTTGATTCTTTTCCCCCTTTTTTTAATGATTGATTTGTGCTTTAGCCTGTGTTTTCTTTCCCCCCCAGTTCTTTAGTTAACATTAAGTTGATAGTGTTTTGTTGTCAATAGGGGGCTGATGATCACTCACAGTGTGTTCAATTCAAAATCGATCCCCTACAACAAAACAAACACTGGCTTGCATGTGGGAGTTTTTTTTTCTCTTTCCTTACCCATGATGCTGTGTCGTTTTCTTTCTTTTCTTTATTAACCCACTGCTTTTACTTGTAGCTTACATCCACAGGTAAACATTACTGAGCATAGTTTCTGCTGATGAACCAATAATATTCCTCTCTGTGACATTTTTCGCATCACTCCAGTGGCTATCATGTAATGAAATTAAAATGTGCAGGGGGAGTGTGAACACACACACACACAGACAGTAAGCATACATAGATATATTCATTTCCCCTGTTTTATTACAGTTAAATGTCAAAGCCAAATTAAAAAACGACTTCTACACTTCTAAACTATTTTTAGATGTTAACTAACTCTATGGTTTTGTCTAGCCCTTTTTATATATATATATGTATATATATATAGACCAACGTCCAGCACACTGTAGGTTGGAGACAGAGATCTTAGCCGGTCTCTTTGGCAGCAGCTGTTGGCTACAGTGATCTCCACGGCCTCTCAAATTCAGATGGAAAATGGGAGTCACTCAGCAGTGCTGTTAATAATGTATGGCACAGACAGGGCCGCTTGGCTATGGACAACAGGTGGGCCGAGCCATGTGCCCATGAAGCCTTGTGGTTATGTGCTGGGGATTACCCATGTGTCCTGGTGATTTACAAAGCACCTTTATTTAGCTCCCGACGTGCAGGACCACAAAATGTTCATCACATCTCTGTCAGTAGACGTGGCTTAAGTCAGCTGTGCCCTTTTAGCACTTGAACTGTTGATATTCAAACAATGTCAAATCACAGAAGAGGAAGAACAACACATCCGTTCCTATCTTGTCAAAATGAAAATTAGACGTGTGATTAGATTTAGAAACGGACAACTTTATTCTGTGATCATTACGTGACTGTAGTTCAAAGCAGGTACAGTAGCTCCAGTTTACAGCGGTGGACACATGCATCCCACTTTGTAACAAGAGCAGCACTTCTTTGTCACCTCCAGTCCCATGATAAATAAGTAAATTCAGGAAAGTCACTGAGACAGCAGAGCAGCATAGGAAGCCATTACAGTTCCCAAGTCCCCTCCCATGTGTTACTGAAGGAGGGGATCAGCTTGTCCTTTGGAAATGACAAGGGGAGCAAAAATAGCATGCTTCCAGCCTCCCCTGTCAGTCAAGTTGGCGTGTATGTTTGTGTGGGGGTGTATGTCTGTAAAAAGGGGGGAGGGGGCACTGATATAACAGTTTCACACCTGCTCTTCAATATATTTACTGTGGGTGAATTTAACTGGAGTTTAAAGTGGGACCGACATTTACCCAGCTACGCAGGCTTGTATTCATCCCTTCATAGTGTGGTCTATATGCAGAATATTGCTCTTCCAATGGAAACCTGCTGCTCTTACTCCACTTTCTCTCTCAAAAATAGCTCAAAGGATTTGTTTTTCAAACCAACAGACACAACATGCCCTCTGCACAAGCCAAATACAACCAAGCACCCAATTGCTGAGTTATTGTATGGTCAACTTGGCAGCTCCGGTGACTGCATTGCAATTTATTTCATTTATTTCTAAAGACAGAAAACCTATTTTTCTCATATTTGTTTGTGTTTAAGGACCTATTAACATGTGTGGGCATGCCTGTATGTGTGGTGTATGTAGACAGAATAATGGCCACTTCTTATCTTGATTTGTTGTGGTGTTGTGCGATAAGCTCGCATTTTGTAAAATCCAGTTTTCAGTGAAACCTTGGGTGCAGAGCTGGGCTGTGTCTTCTTTTAATGCCTTACTGTCTTTCAGATTCAGGCGCTTTTTGAAATTAAAAGCTGCGCTTGTGTTTATTTGTGGTTTTGCTGCTTCCTTAACTTTTCATTTCTAGGTAGGGTTTTTTTTTCAGTTGTTAATGAATGGATTTGCTGTGTTCTGAGGACTGGATTGACGTATTTGTGGCGCCTGCTTTTCAGTTTTCCAGAGCTTAGTTTCAGCGTTGGACAGATGACTGACTGTGGCTGTGCTTTGACCCTATGTGTCTTTGTGTCCTACAGGATCCCTGCTCACTACGTCTACCCGCAGGCCTTTGTCCAACCCAGCGTGGTGATCCCTCATGTACAACCTTCTGCTGCTACGGCAACAGCTGCTGCTGCCACTTCCCCGTACCTTGATTATACCGGTGCAACGTACGCTCAGTACTCTGCGGCCGCTGCCACTGCTGCCGCTGCCGCAGCTGCCTATGAGCAGTATCCCTACGCCGCCTCACCAGCACCAACAAGCTACATGACTACAGCAGGATATGGATATGCTGTCCAGCAGCCGCTTGCCACTGCTGCCACCCCAGGGGCTGCTGCTGCTGCTGCAGCCTTCAGCCAGTACCAACCTCAGCAGCTGCAGACAGATCGCATGCAGTAAAAACCATGAAAACTACTTTACCGGAGGAAAGCAGGGGATGCCCCTCTTCCCATGAAGAGGGCAGAGTTAGGAGAGGAAAAAAGTAAAAACTGAATGATGGTTGTCACTTCCAAGTTTATCTTGGCAGTCCTTCTACCAAAGAGCCTGAAAAAAAATCACCCAAAGTGTAGAGACAAATGAGGAATTAGTCATCATTATTTTACTCAAGCAAAATCAATATTTTGTCACTAATGAATCTATACAAATATTTAATATTTATTCAGTGGTACGATATATTTAATGTTGACTGAAGTAGACTCACTGGACCTCATGTCAAACATTGCTGAATTTTGTATATATATATATATAAAATTCCCATTTACATTTATGTCTTATAATCAGGTTTCTTCCCCATTTCCACATTGAAAACAAACCAAAACACTTGCAAATAGAAATGAGAACAGCATGTTAAGTCATCATGCAGTTGTCAGTATTTAATAGTTTTGGACCAGTATTTTGTTTGATAAAGCTATGCAGACATTTGATAAAGAAGTTTTGTTAGGATTGTTCTCTTTTTTTTAAATAACTGTTTGGAGTGAGATAGATTAGACATCCTCAACTTGTTTGTTTTAAAGCGTATTTTCTGGGTAGCATGTTAGACAAAATGCTGAGGTGACGACTGAAACCGGTACAAGCACTCACTTTTTTCCCTTTTAAATTGCACCTCAAATACACTCAACAGGAGGGGAGAAACATTGTAGAATGTGAATCTGTCATTTTGAAAAAAATGTTTCATAACGTGCCTTTTAAATTATGCTATTTATGTATTTATTATGGAGCCTTACAGTAAAAAAAAACCTTTATTTGTGTTTGTGTGTTATTAGTATGAGCCTTCTATGAAACATGTCCACATGTGCTGCTGTATTTCTCATGATCAAAAGCATATGTTGTTTAAGAATGTTTAAGCTTGGCTTAACAATAGCTATACTATGTATAAAGAACAATGAGTGTAAAGGTAGCAATAACTCCAACGCTTTTTTCTGTTTTCTGTAGATTTAATTTTGTCTAAAATATATCCTTAATTCTTTAATGTCGCTTTTTATACTTGACCAATTTGGTAAAGGACAGTCTGACAACTGTTTACTTTTTGAATTGTATACATTTGATGTCTTTTGACATTAAATGATTTCTAATGCAGGGTCATCATCCTTTTCACCTTGCATTTTGTAATGCATGACACAAACTAATGCAAAAAATTTAATTTGAGAAATAAAAAGAAAATTTACCTTAAACTTTGTTCTGGGTTTTTTGTCATGTTTATT
>OMNW01003315.1:10047-33050 GCA_900303245.1 Selene dorsalis
GCTGGAGGGGGGAGGAGGAGGAGGAGGGGTGGCTGGGCGGTCGACTACTTCCTCATAGGCTGGCAGCAGATAGGTTGGCAAGAATCCTGCAGAGTAACACAACGCATATGCATTAAAGTCTGAAAGAATACAAATATGACAGAGTTTCACTCATTCCCAGTCAACGCGTGTTTAACTCTATTCCACTCACCACTTGTTTATGACTTTAAATGTGTACTAATTAATGCTTAAATTAATAGTGAATTAATTGACATAATGATTCATGTCATGTGCAGTAAACTCAAGAATATCAAAAGCAAACTCTTGGTCCCTCTGTCTCAATGTGCAATATGTAGCTATATAGGGCATTATCTTCATTTATTGATCCTTCTATTATTAAATTTTTATTATTAATATTTATTTATTTAATAGTTTTTTTGACGCGAGTATGAATGATGTTCACCGTGAGAGATTTCATTATGTTTTCATTTTGTTTTATTGATTGTGCAATTCTAGTTGTCACTGTATTCTACAGTCCTCCACTATCCAGTATAACTCACTTCTGTCTGGGGTAGGACCAAACAGGCTCAGAGTCCGAGAGCCGGAAGCAGAGTAGGGGAACACCTCTGACGTGGAAATGTTTACAAGCTCATTGAAGATAAATAACTGGGTGTACAAATTTTAAGCAGTTTTGTCTATACACAGTTGGTTAAATTATTAATCAATAATGCTGTTTTCATTTTCCATAATACATATTTTTTACCACTGGTGTGACCTATGTTGCGCTAAATTAGGGATGTAATACTCTGATGCTGCTGCAGTCTGTTTCACAGAGCTATGTGGGAGGGCTTCATTAGAAAAGAGCAGGCACCTCCAAATAAATACTGCAGGTAGTTGGATGAACCTATCTATCATATGATGTATAGGAGAGGACCAATAAGAAAACACAGCAACAACAAGCCACAGTCTGAGAAGCTTGCTTACTGTTATCTATACTGTTATCTTTATAGAAACTGTGCACGTTCACGTCTTTTGGTCACGCACACTGACTTTTTGAGTGCGAGTTGCACCAGGACATTCTGTTGATCAAGTTCTACTCGTTTATTCTATTTCAAAACATATGTTTTGAGCGGCGGCTAGCGATGCGTCTGAAAGATGGGGTCTATGTGTGGAATGCGTTGAGGCAGCAGCAGCCACTCACTGAGATAGAGGGGCAGCTGGGAGTTGTTGTGAGCTTCTCTGTAGGCGATGAGGTTGATCTCGTTCTGCCGGCGCTGCTGCTGGAAGCGCTGTTTGGAGCGCCAGTGCTGACACACGCAGCAGCACGTCAGGATGATGATCAGTGTCCACACCAACCAGAACCCTGTGTCAAAACACCTTTAGTGCATCTTTTATACAGCAGTTATAATATGAGCTTCAATACAAAAGGCGTGATACACCTTAGTTTGCCGTGCATGAACAAGTTTTTGTTTTTTTAAAGCTGTGACTTCTCAAATGTATCACTCTTTAATGTTGTTGTGACTCTGAAAGCAATACAGAAATATTAGCTGTCCAACATCAAGTATGAAACAATCTTTTTTGCATCAGTGCCACCTTTTTAAACTCTAGGTGGTGAGTTCAGAGTTATGATTAACAGTCTGTTAATCCCTGTGACGGTTCTCATGTTCTTTGTGTCAATAAGCTTGCGTCATGAAATGCACCCTAAAAACTAAAGGAAAGAAATGCCAGTGGGTGCAGTGACAGCTCTTGTCAAATGGCACATGGGTGTGTCTGCAATATGAGAGACAACCAGACAGCCAAACAGCAGGTCAGATGGTAAACAAGAAGTGTAGGACAATGTGTCATGTTTCTTGGAATAAAACTATAACAAATGTGCATCAAGTGAGCTTATGGAAAACATTAATTGCTTTGAGCCAAGTGTATTTCCGTGTCATAAAGAGGGACCATTCAAAGACACTAAAGTAGAGGTGGGTAACTTACACCACAGTTCATAGTAGTAGCTGCAGCACTGCGTCTCTCCACAGCAGTGACCCGACTCACAGATGTAGCTCTGGTTGTTTACTCCCTCGCACACCAGGTGGGCCTGTAAATACACACATCCATGTGTCACACACCAGCTTGAGGAAAGATTGTCTTACATCTTAAGCACATTACAAATCATTTCAATTTTCTCTCAGCTTCTGATGATAAAGTTTCTCATCTAGTATCTTACTTAAGCAAAGCATTCTTGATATTTCCTTTACGGTTCTGACCATACACTTGGTAAAGTTTTGTTATGAACACCATTCTCTGCCACATAAACAAAGTTGGTGTATGATCATATCATCTAATCAGTGTTTTGTGGACTAATCTGACTGGTTCTAGTTCTAACCATGATGTCTTTGTTTTTAATGCTGTTGCTCCTGCAGGAAATCACTTGAGCTCAGCAGGCCAGAATCTGCCTGGATACTATCTAGCACGGTCAGAGGAATCAGATGTCAAATGTTACCCAAGTAAACACGGCTGCATCTCTCAGAGCTCGGTGGACCTGTGTAACACAGGCAGCCGCTAGTGCAGACGTGCTGACAAGTCCTAGCACTTCTATCTGTGACCTACTTCTATCTTCTATCTATGGCTGAGTGTAATGCTGTGCATGCAAAGTCTAATTCCTCAGATTCCTGTCTTCTCTGATAAGTAACACAGCTAACCACCTGGTATTATTAGATTCCAACATGTCACTTAAGATTCAACGTTGTTGTTTTATTTTGCACATATTGCTCACAGACCTATGAGTTAACATTTTACAGTCTGAATGGGTTTAACTCCACTTATGCTGACATAAGGAATGAATGGATACGTCTTATTTGTAAGCCAAATGCTTATGTTTTTAACAGAAAAGATTGGGGATTTCAGTTCTATGTAGCTGAACATGACGTAGGGAGACAGCAGATGCAGTGATCAGTCCTGGGTACTCTGATCTGACTGTTTAACCCTGACAGCTGTGTTGTCAATACGTCGATGGCGCATCAGTGTTTTTCCACAGGAGCAACAACCACCATCATCACCACCAACAGCAGCAACAGCAAATGCGTGTGTCTTGATCTATTTACATAAAGATAAATAGGTTTAACCACTGTTGAGATGAGCGTGGTGCCAAGTAACAAGCGGTGAAACCACCTCTTACTATTGTCTCAGTAATCATGTTATAGTGTCATATGTGTACATATAACCTGAAACTTTCTGATAGCCTACCTGGCTCAGGAGGAGCTATCTGCGCTAACACACAGAAACTTCTACTTGTGCTAGTGCCCATCCCTGCTAACGTAACCTGCTAGTGCTAACTTGTCTGCGACTGTTGGAGCGAATAGGAAGACTGGCCTAGAGTGAAAAAGCTTTTAAAACTCAACACACAAGCCCGCAGTCAGCAACCACAGTCTTCAACATGATTATTTTGGTGTGTCGACATCTGGTTAAAAGCTTTTAGCTTAGCAGGCTAAGTTAATGTAGCTAGGTATCTGACTGCCGCCGTCTACATGAAGAGTTGAAGCTGCTACCTCTGCCGCTGGGGTCGCCGTCGCTGAGCTTTCCTGTCCAGCGCTGATCAATGGTGACACCATTGCCGCAGAGAAGTTAGAAACTAACATTTCTTAATGACTAGAGTAGACTAATAACAAACCATGGCATTGTTAGTAAAACGTCAGCTCGGCTAGTTAACGAAAGCAAAACAAGTCCAGCTACATTTCAACAATTGTTCCCCGAAGTCGACTCCTGCTCCGTCCCATTGGTCCGTTCAGGAATGTGGGCGTTCTTCAAACAGTGATTGGCCGATTTGGCTGTCAATCCACATTTTTTTTCAAAGGTTTTTAAACTTTATTGACCAAAATGTCAGGTGAAAAATATTGCTAAATCATCAACTTTTACACAATTGATGAGATTAGAAAAATAAATGAAGAAAAGGAATTTCTTAAATAGATCATTTTTAAATAGTCTGTGACATGAAAGCACATCTAGATTTGTGAATAATTTGTGTGTAATACACAATTTGTTCAAGTGACATAGCCTATGTCGTTTGGCCCTTTTGAGCATCATCATGTAAGTAAGTAGCATGCTCCTCTTTGTTTTCTGTGTTAGAAAGTGGCACAGTGTTGATTTACCCATGATACAATTACAAAACACAGAGGAGCTTGAGGAGCCTCCATTTGACTTTCCAGTTGAATATTCCTGTATTGTGAGCTCAGCCGGCCTTTTTTCTCTCAAGTCTTTCTTTGTCACTCCAAATTCCAAATTGTGACAGACAGTGTTGTTTTATTATCAGTCATAGACTTTGTCCTGTCCAGGATTAGGTGCCTGTGAGGAAAACATGAGCTGAACACCAGTGAAAATTTTAGTGATTATCAAAATACTTGTTATTCTGGACCCAGTGTGGTCTCATAATATACTTATGCTTCTGACTTTGGCTACACCATTTGATGTTCCCCATCTTTTAAATGCTACAGAGACACCGAGTGGCGACAACTAGAGTTGTGATTGGTCAACTCGAGCTTCACTCTCATAATGGTGGCGATCGTTAGTTAGAGCAAAATGAAATATGCTGTAGAAAAGTAAAATCCTCTTCATTGTAAACTGCCTCCTCATGCTCAGCTCTGTCAACATGAACCGAACCGTACACGAACACAGCAGCAGTCTGATCGTACATAAGAGATTTGACTGTCATGACCTTGTCTGTAGTGATATAAAATCAGTTTGCCAAACATCAAGTTAAGTTCCCTCCACCCCTCCTCCACTCTCCCTCCACCTCTCCTAGCTTGACGTTCTCCTCTCCTTGGGGCCGGTCCTTTGAACCTTTCAGCCCAGTTTGAGGGAACAAAAGCAAACAAATCACATTGTCCTTTCAGGAATTTTGGCTTGTTCACTGCCTTTCATGACCTCTTCTTTAGGCACCTCTCTGCCTCTCCTCATTGAGGGTTCCCAAGAAAGTCAATGGTTCCTTACATCCCAGTTTGACAAGTCAGGAGGATACACGCTAATCCCCTTAATCTGGCCTTTCTCCCGCACACAGCCACAGGGAGAGGGGGACCACAGAGAGTAATCCTGTCGGTGAAACAATAGGATTAAGGCCCCAACCCTGTGAGTGACAATCAGGTAGGCTATCCACTGACTGATCTGCAAAGCAGGAGTCCTGGCCACTCTCCCTTCAATGTGACTTTATTTTTGTTTGGCAGGCCCGAGAGGGATGGGGGTGAGGCAGGGGAGGAATGGGTGGGTTTTGATGGGAGGGAGGATATTTCTTTGAGGGGCTGCTGGAGGTCTGACAGGCCTGTGGTCCTCTGAGCACCAGGGTCCCAGGGTTGACTGACAGGTGAGGGGTAAGAGCTGGGAGGGTCTGTTGTGGAGAGCTAAGAAATTTGTATCCAGGGTTGTGGAGGAGGGGCTGCACTGATACAGTTGATTTTTCTGCACATTTCCCTATAGATATTTGAATTAATATGAGTGTGTGTGTGTGTGTGTGTGTGTGTGTATGTGTGTACTTTGTCACACAAAAGTAACATACCCTTTTCCATAGGTTGCAAAATAAATAATTTTCAAGGCCTGTAAGGCAGTAAACTGATGATCATTAGGCTGATCTGGTGGTCGGAGAGACACACACATAGTCACTCAATCTATATTAAAAAAAGTAATGATGATGATGATCAGCAGGAACACAACACAAATATATAGTTTCATTCTTAAAAAAAACATTAATTCAAACCGACACCAGGACATGCTACTCAAACCAGACAGGACATAATACATGTGTTTGGGACTATTTTCTCCAGTAGATTAAAACTCATTCTGTACCCTTATATATGTGAAATATCTGAGTGAAAATAAACAGATATGTCAAATATGACTTTAAGATCAAGTAGTTCAGGTTGAAAACATTAACTTTCAACTCTGACTTATACTGGAGTCACATTTTTGTCAACACATTGTTGTGCTGTTCCACGTTTACATAACAACCTACTGACTGATTGACTGTAGATGTGGAGAATAATGGTTCTATAGTATCTCTTAAAAAAAAAGAAAAATTAATCAGCCACACAAGACATCACAACACTGATGAAGTTCAAAACTAAATTCTTCTTACTTTGAGGCCATGGTCTCAGCCTCATGGAGCACTGCTACAACACTGACAGCTTCAAACATAACTGACAGTGAAGGAGTTGGCCATGGCTGTTTTTTTTTCTTGTGAGGAACACAGTGTACCTATTGCAGGGGTGTCAAACATGTGGCCCACGGGCCAAATCCAGCCCGCAGGATGAATTTGCCAAGTGTGAAAATCACATAGAAGACAGAAGAGGTATAAAATTGTTGAAATGTCACATATTTTTCTCAGGAGCTATCAGGTTGTTCATAATGTTTTGTAAAAGGATTTTTCATTAGCCATAAACATCTTACCTGTACATGTACTTTGCACTAAAACAAAGGGAAAAATTTAGAGTTCTTGTTATTTATAGGTTATTATGCTGTTATTTCACTGGTCCGGCCCGCTTGAGATCAAACTGTGCTGTATGTGGCCCCACATTAAAATGAGTTTGACACCCCTGGTGTATTGTCTGTCACATTTTTGAAATAAAATAAAATTCATTCCTCTGACTACAAACCTTGCTTCAAAGTTTAGAGTATTTTACAGAACAAGTCATAAATATAAATCTTGTCTTTAAATGTAAACATTTTTATTAAAATAATACTTCAGTCAGGACTAATAGGCCCATACTTAAGTACAATAAGTTAATGTTCTTCATTGCTGTCTACCCCTTTTTGCATATGATAGAAAACTGCATGATGCTGTGCATAGTTGTTTATGTCAAGTGTATTCATTTTAAACTGTATCTTACTGTGCACCTCTTAGGAATATCAACACATAATGCAAGTCACTCACTGTGGTTCTGTAGTCTCCATTTAATTTGATACAAAATAGTTTGTATCTATACGACTGATGGACAAATAAAAACATGTAACACTGTAGCCTCTGCTGCCGTAATCAATAGGTCGACTTCACCTTACGAACACCAGATGGCTCCATTGGCACAAATATGGACTCACAGTCAGAGAGTCCCCTGGCTGCTCCAACACCATGAACACGTCATCTGTCCAGGAACCACGCAAACCCTCTGATATCCAGTTGTCTGTCTCTGCCACTGCAGCAGGCCTAGGCCTCAGCGCTAAAGGAAACAAGCCTCACATCCAGTGAAAAGAAAAGCTGTCCTCTCCATTCAGCTCCAGTGAACGTGGCCAAAGAAAACAGCAGTTGATTCTTTACATCTCCTCACATTACCACGATGGTCTTGTTAAGTGCAGGGGGGTAAATTACAGGTTAGCCATTGTGTGAAAGGGAATGAGTCACAGGATGGTGGATTTCCATGTGTGACAGGTGCCTGCGGAGGTTACTGTGTGTTTGTTCTGACACTGGAAAATCCCAAGGGTCAAACAAGTGGTGGCCAAAGTAAAGGTGTGTCACTGTCAGAGGTCTCTAACAGTGACACAGTGACACTCTCAATGTTTTCAATAAGTTTTGCAGAAAAGATGAACATAAAGACAGATTTTTCTGTTCATTTTTCATTACTGTGTAAGTGAAAGAGACAATGATCAGTCTCATGCCCGTGGACAGGCAAAGAGTCAAAGTCAGGACCTGGTCAGCCTGGTTTAGCACACACATGCTGAAAGCACTGCGCTTATCTTTGTCCAAAGTTTAAATCCTTTGGACAAATACAGTGTATACAGTGTACAACATGTAAAATGTGCAAATAATAAATTCAGATGTTAGACTTGGTTCCACTTCCTGCACAGACCAAAAGACCAAAACCAATCTATGCTCAATCTGCTCATCAAGAAACTTTTGATGAGCAGATTGAAGATGGAAAAAAAAAAATCAACACAAATTGTGTTTTTCTTTCTTTTCTTTTTTTTTTACTGTAAAGTTACAGAATTTCCAAACATTTGTGTACAGTTTAAACGAGCAAAGCAGCTCTGAGCACTAGAGGTGGTAGTAATATGTAAACAATTTTTGTAGGTCACACATCACACCAGTGTTGATCGTTGGTCTATTTTACACTTTAAGAGTGCAAAATAAATTTTTGTTAATCTTCTTCGCCACTAAATGGGGTTTCTTACAGGTGACAGTGTGTGCTGCCCTAAGATCTGGTCATCATTGCGTTTGTAAGACAGGAGGTTATAATACGCTCTCTACAAAGCTCAAGGTTTGTAGCTATTGCAAAACTGACAAACAGCATCTTTAATTACTTATACAGTGGTACATGGACTGGTCCCACTTTATTTGAATTACTGTGTCCACTGGTCTACCGATCAGTGCCTTCACTCTGTTCTTAGACCCCATCTTAAGACCAAAGGACACTGCACCTTTGCAGCCCCCGCCTTTGGAGTCTGTCGATCTCGACCCTGACTCTTTGAAAGTCACTTTTGTAATCTACATCGGTGGATTTTTAAATGCTGAAGTGAGCCAGGCTAACTGCTGCACAAACTGGCATTGCCAGCACATTTAGTCCAGTTGATTGTCTGGGATGTGTTTAACCTGATTTTTTTATTTACTGGGTTTTAAATGCAGTCACCCATGTGACAGTAGGAAAGTCCAGCATGGGGTACAGACTCTGCAAGGTGTTTCTCTGAGCTACAACATTAATTCCAGTTTCCTATTTATCTCTCAATTTTATATTAAATCAGTATTATCAGACCTATCAAATGGTGTTCAGTTGCCATAATATTTGGGATCTTTGGCTCCATCTGTCCACCTACATTTGGTGTATGAGAGACTGACTGTCCTCCAAGAACCTAAACCTGACCAAACTGGTATTGTCACACTAAGTTTTACACAAATGAATTATTTTCCAACATATATGAACACATATAGAAATAATGTGACAAACTGAGTCCCCAGATCAGAGAACACTTCTGTCTATTTTTGCGGATCTACCCACTGCAGGGACTTTTTTACAGGGGCCGGGAACTTGCTCTGGGGTCTCAGGAACATGACCTGTATTTCAACTTGAGAAGCAAGGACCTAAATTTATTTCATTTCAAACCTTTATTTGTTTAGGGAAGCCAATTGAGAGCAGACTCTCTTTTTTCCATGACGCCCTGATTACAAGAATAAAAACAAAATTATAAAAAAAAAAAAAAATAGTTGTTGGGCAACAGTTCCTGACCAGCCAAAAGGTCCCTGCTTTGTGGCTAATATCTTTTAATTTCTACAAAAACAAACAACAACACTCTTTAAAAAGCTAAGGACCATCTCCAGAGGTCATACATGAAAATACTTCAAATCAGTTTTATTTATTTGGGCTTGTCAAAACTACAGCATAAAAAAACACAACTTGAAACACAGTGTATGTGTGTTTCATATCGGCGGATGTCACTGGTGCTCAGCTAATAGGAAGGACTTCAGCCCTGAGGTAATGCACAGGACAATGTTCCAGTGAGCATCAAATAATCAGCGTGGAAGAGAGAGGAGCAGCACCAGCATCAGTCTTTTAAAAGCCAGACTTGTTTGAAGTGTGCGGATGAACAGCGGCATGTTTCACAGGCCTGACCCTCGACAGCGGCTTTGTGCCTCGTGATGTAGCACCTTCTGAAATGGATGATGTCACCCAAGAAGTGGGATATCGGGGTAAGAGTGCGAGGCAGGAGGCTTTTTTCTCCAACAACGGTCTAAGCTCTCAAGCCCTGAGTGACACTACAGAGGAGGGACGACATGTGCAGACAAGAACACCCATCGCTCACTACAACACTGATACTGATACCCAAACATCTACTATCAGCCACCCACTGTCATCGGCCACACCTCACACAGTCATTTTAGTCTGGTTATGGTTGTATCATCCTCCTGCAGCTTTTTATTCAACAACTTGTTTTCTGCTTGTGAGATTTTTTTTTTAAGAAAATAGAAAGAAATCTTCCCATTGACCTTCAAAGTAGAAAATATTAGGTGAGGTGGGAGCATCCCTTTCTGGAGTTTCAGTTACACAGTCTCTAATAGAGTATGGAAAACTGTGCAGCTGAGTGTTCTTGGGGTCTTCTGTCCGTCACAGTGTGACAAACAATGTTACAGTCTGAGCAGCAAAAAACTACAGCTCCCGCCAAGATTTACCCACATGGCAGTGTGAGCACTTACATCATCATAACTTTCATCCATAGCCACGAGCTTTGGAGCTGACCCATCTACTGTCTGAAAATCTAACAGACATTTAGAAAACAGTGGTGATGCCTCCACTCATGGATTTTTCTCCTGTGTTGGACTGTTTGAGAGAGAATGTATGTCAGAGCACAACACAGAAACATTTCATATGTGTTTTTAAATGAGGCAGGAAAGCTCTTATTATTCACATCTGTATTTGTACAAATACAAATAGTATTTTAAATTCTTTTGCAACAGTAACCAAATGTTCAGGTTTTTTCTCCAAACCTCTGTTACAGCTTTTCAATGAGAAAGTATTCAGTTTTATTTTTACATGTTTGTATCATCTTAAATCTATGTTTTATTATGTACACTCTGGATTTTGTTTTTTCATACCTTACATAAATGGCTCTCACCAACATCTGGTCATTTCTGTCCCTGTCTCTAAAAGTGTAAAGTGGAGAGGTGACAGGTCCCCAGCTGAATCTATACCACAGTACAGTCATGGCACACTGACAGGGTTTGAAGTTTTCTCTCTTAAACAGATACTTTTCTTTTCTTTTTTCAATTTTGTCCTTTATTCTTCTCCCTGACTAAAGAACTCATAATTAATTGTATTTAACAAAATCCTCCACCCAGAAAAACTGGTGTGGTGTGTGTCAATGTGGAGACTGCCCCCATCCCCAGACTCTATGATTAATTCAGCCATGAGGGGTCCCTGGGGGCCACATCTCCTGCATGGATGTGCAATGTCTGTACGCACCCTGGCCATTCCTCTTATGTGGCCCTGGCATATTAGTTAATGGACAGCATATGATCTAATATATGCCATTAATGGCCGGCAGGGAGGGTCACAGCTCAGACTCACGGTGGACACCCAGGGACATGTGTGGCTGGTGCAGTAACGCACAAACATAAACTCACACGCAGCCTTATTGTGGCTCTACTGCTACTGGGTTTCACTCCACCCAAAGACTAGTCACATCTTCATATGAGAAGTTTCAGGTTCATGCTTCAGATTTTAATTTTGGAACTTCAAAATGTGTCATTAACTCCGAGTATTAATGACTGTCAACTGAAAGGTGGCAGATTCAAAACCTTCTTCACTATGTTAGTTATGAGCCTGATAAACCTAGATCCCTACCTGTAGCTGTAGGTGACCTTTCATCCTGGATTTTTCTTCATCACAAAGTAATCTCACTGAATTCACACCTGGCCAAGGTCTGATCACAGTGTGGACCTGACTACCTCCAGACAGGTCTGGCTGATCCAGTTACATTTCCCATGTACTCTGCTATTGAGAGTGGAGAGGACAAATACGTCATGTTTTTTTTTTTTTTTTCATCTTAAGCTGTTAAAAATGGTGCTGCCACCTCAGCTCAACATACAGTACCTTTTCATCATGTCTATGTCAGTTTTAATGGCATTTGAATGATGACTTTTGGAGATAGGATTAGGGTTACTTAAAAGAATATACAGTGATGGATGGATGAAAGTTTGTAAGGTTGAATATATAAAGAAATTTAGATTTTTGCAATAAGTCAAACCTACTGTAATCAATTATCAAGCACAGACTAAGTAATGACCCCTTATGTTAAACTGTTGGAAGTAGGGGCACAACTACACTTCATAGGGTCCCCACTCAGCCTACTTTGTATGCTTTGGTTAGATTTGGTTGGTTGCTTAATCATAGTTGCATGTTAAACACATGAAAGCTCAAATGTACCTACTACAAAGAGCCCATATGACCACATCGTAGGCATTCATTCAGCCCACTGCACCCCCTATGTAAAACATGGCTGGGTAAGTTGACACCAGACAATAGCAGAGAAGCTGTAATGGTCCAAACAACTTCGGCCATTCAGGATGACTGTTAACACAGGGGCGGAACCAGCTGTATTAAAACCAATCCACATTCATAATCTGGATCTGTTTAAACCTGCATTAACAAGGGTTTTTCCTTACCCAGGTGATGTGTCCAGATACAAAGAGCATCTTCATGCCAGGTGTAAGTGGTGTATAATTGACCACTCAACCACACACACATACATAGTACACACTCCACAACTAAGACATGTCCTGTTCTTGTTTGAAACACCAGGTGCACCATGTGTGGTTTGATCATCCAGATGTGTGATCACACAGATGTGATCTCTGTCCATCAAGTGGATCCTTACATTGTACAGAGTGGATTTGATGGGGTCAAACGCTCCAATCCCCTCTGTTGTGTGATCTCAGGTGCAAGGGTCAAATGTATGTAAACCCAAACAGTGTGTTTCCACAGCGATGAGATGAGGTTTGTCAAGAGGCTAATGTGCCTTAATCCCTTCAAAGGCTTCGGCTGGATCTGGAGACCCACTCCACAGTGTTGTGGACCAAAGAGCTGTGTGTTCCTCACTGGGACTGACTCACAAGGCTCTGCAGAAAGTGTGAGCACATGATTCTTACACGTCAAGCATTTGTGCTCATACTTCCTCGAGCTAATGGATTAGCCCTTTACCTGCAGGCTTTAGCATGCTTGCCATGCCCCGGCTCTCTTTTCTCAGATTAACAGTTTCTCTCTGTCTACAGTCATCACCATTACAGATGAGCATCACAGTGATGTGTGTAATAAAGCAATCTGAAGCTACTGTTTTTGAGTTCAGGGCATATGAGCTCTGCATTTATATAAAATCTTATGAATAAATGCCATGATCAGATTAACTGTTGAATGGAGCAGCAGGAGTATGAATACGAATATGGAGCTGCTGTCAAAAAGTGTTAAATAATATACTTTCCATGACCTTGATGGAAAAAAACATCATGAAGTAAAGGACAGATGTGAAGGACAGTGTGTGAAGAATCCAGCTGCAATCCACTTGTATAGGAAACATAGGATCCAGTGTTTCTGGAGCTTTAGTGCCACCACCTCTGCTGTTTTAACTGTGACTGTTATGTCTCTTATGAGTCCATCATCTTCATGTATCACTGTACCATCTGTTTAAACATGTAGTTTCACTTCTGCCAAAACCAAAAGCAGTGCACAAAACAGACCAAGCAACATCAGCTCCTTTAAAAATGTGAAAACTTTTATTTGCGAAAATAGACCTTTGTTCAACTGATAGATCTGAGTTGTGTGTGTGTGTGTGAACGTGTGTTTGTATCATCTGATATAGACGGGGCTCTGTCTGAAGTCCAGGGAGTGCAGGGCGGTGGCGAGGGCCGCGTACAGGCGAGTGCTGCTGAACCTCAGGCAGTACACGGGGCTGCTCACTGGGTCTGAGCTCAGCTGGAAGAACTGCACCACAAACACATCATGAAATCATGAAATCACACAACAACGTTTCATTATTGTTTCACTGTTACAAGTGACAGTCAGTTATTTCAATGTAAACTATTCAATGGATTTCAACCTGTGCGTTCACACCGTGCGTACCTGCAGGCATTCGGTCTGCCGCTTGTCCCAGAGTCGTACAACACCGTAGTATGAGGAGCCACTGGCGATCATGTGATTTCCATCTGTCTGGATGCAGTACAGAGCGCTGTCATGAGGCTCCTCCCACTCCATTGCACACTTCCTGTTGGGAAGGATGGAGGAGTTTACACAAGAGCCAAGATAAACTGGACCTTGGAATTTTTGCTGCAGCAGGAGCACCAACCGTCTGACTGCTGGATGGATGAAGAGTTCAGGTAAGATTATATAAATATATATATATATATGTATGTGTGTGTGTTTGTGTGTATGCTGGTTGTGGAGGTTTGACGACAACATTGTAACTCTTTTACAGGAAAACACACTTTTACAGGATATTGTTTTGCTTCTGGGATGCAGTGACAATGGGTGACCTCCCCAACAGAAGCTGGCTAAATTTAGAGTGTACATTTGTATCTACTATCTGTGTGTGTGTGTGTGTGTGAGAGAGAGAGAGAGCCTCCAGACATCTCTGCTGCCCCACTGTCTGCCCCTGGTGTCTCTCCATCACTTATTGATGAGGCTGCTCTAATGGAGGATCGATGTCTATTGGCAGAAAATACTTCTCCCCAAAATACTTCCCCTCACCCTCAACCACAGCCACCTCCACCCAGCCTCTCAGGGATAAACACACACGCACACATACACACACAATTCACAATTAATCACAACAAAGTATACACTAACATCATGATATGACATGATATGAGGACATGAGGATTTTATCTCCATCGCTCAGTCCAACTGTTTTTTTAACTGTTCATATTGGACAGATAATTACCCTCAAAATCAAGCTGATCATTAGATCTGTTAAGCACCGTGGGACCACACAGAATCTGCATTTCTGTTTTTTTGTCCATCACAGTGCATTTGTCTTTGGCGGTGAGCCCCACCTCCAGACAACCTGAACCTCCTGGATGACCCTGGGAGCCTTTTGAGGTTGGTTAGGTTTGACCATATGAATTATTGATATCTAAAGAGGGACCCCCCTCTGCCAACCGTTACCCCAACCCAACCCCTTTCAAAGTCCCCAGAGCGATCTGCCAATCACATCTGATTTGTCTTACTTGACTGATCCTCCTGAAACACAGGCCGAAGCCCCACTAACCCCTGCTGTCCTAAATAAATGCTGCCCTCCCCAATCATGTTAGGTACCCTGCCGGTGTATACTGGAGAGAGGGCTGCTGCATTAATATGGACACAACACAGAGCTGCTGGTAAGGTATGCTCACACTGCTGTTTACATTGTGAAAACAGTATTGAGGGAACAATAGACAGGGTTCGTGCATGATTCTGTTTGACACATTTACATGTTGCACATGTTCACACTCCAAGTCAAACAACGTAAACAGCTGAGAGATGTGGCACAGCATCTGAAATGAACATTTGTTTGATGGCAGAGCTGAAGTGAAGTGTAGCAGGTGTCCTGCTGTGGTGAGAGAGCACCGCAAGCTGTTTTGTACACCATGGTACCATGTAACGTCCCATGGCCATGGTCAGGTTTGAATATATCATCTTGCCATGTTACAGTATTCCTCAAATGACTTCCCATCCATCTGCTGCCTACTCGCGGCTGGTTGCTGTGGCAGCAGGATTTGAGAGTAAGTTTACATGTCTCACTCTCCTGCAGGACATTCCAGCTCCTCCTGCAGGATCCAGAGGTGCTCCAGGTCAGGTGAGATACACAGCACGTGGTCTCCTCAGCGTGGTCTGGGTCTACACCACGGTCTCCTAACCAGTATGATGTCCCCTGACAACCTCCAAGTGGAGGAGCCCTTGGAGACACCCTGATCACATGCTCCAACAAGCAGAGACTGAGCCCCCCTCCCCTGTCCACCAGGGTGGGTCCACGCAGAGGATACTCAGTCATTTCCGTCACTTTTGATATTTGTAATTTCATTCATTGGTCACAACCTGAAGCTTGTGACCACAGTGAGGGTTGGGCTCTCACAACTGTCTGTTGTAGCATCCTTATCACTGATGACACTGAGTGCACCCTCACTAGTGAACAAGACTCCAAGATACATGAACTTCTTCACTTAGAGCAGCAACTCCCATGTCAGAGGAAGCAATCCAGATTTTTCACACACTCAGTGAGAGTGAGAGGTTATCATCTGTAAATGTTGGAGTGTGTTTGAGTGTCGACTGGTCAGGATTTCAGAAATTCTTCTTTCACCTGCTGCACCTGCCTGTTCCAACAGCCTGCAGCGCTTAGATCAGGCATGGGCAAACTATTCCTCAAAGGGCTGGTGTGGCTGCAGGTTTTTGTTCCAACCAACCAAGAACACACTGTTTGACCAATCAGCTGTCTGAAGACTGAGATCAGTTGATTAACTGAGTCAGGTCTGATGTGCTGCTGCTTGGTTGGAAAGAAAACCTGCAGCCACACCGGCCCTTTGTGGAATAGTTTGCCCATGCCTGGCTTAGATCAAACTCAAATTCATATGATTTCATTGAATACATCTCAGCTCAGGTTAAATGCTAATGCTTCACCTGCCTTACCTAACATTACCAAACAAACATCAATCATGTGGCTACAGCTGTTGTGGTAAAAGTCTGAAGCACTGTAGGTGTCACTATTTAACCACTCACTGTAGCTGAGAGTGTATTAGGACCACTGGTTAAACAGAGTTATTGTACAGTAACATGTACTAATGGTTGCGTAATAAAATACTGTGGAGCACTAATAGTTGGCAGGATGTGTGAAGAGGTGTTGGCGTACCGTGGGCTGAGCCGCAGGTCCCACAGTCGAATGAAGGTGTCATAGCCACAGGTGAGGAGCTGGAATGGAGACTCAAACACCATGTCTAACACACCGGCCCCGCGGCGAAACTCTGAGCCCAGGCTGCACACACACTCCAACCTGGTGGAGAAGAGAGGGAGGAGGAGCAGGAGAGAGGAGAGAAGAAGCTTGTTTTCAAATGTGCCCAAAAACACTCAAGTAATGTCATGACATTTGAAATGTTGACAACAAAAGAATAAAGGTGACAGAATGACAGTTTTCTCAATGATGATTCTTTCATCTCTTCAGCCATGTAAAGAAGAATATCCCACAGACTGCTCCAGCTCAGCATCATAATTTATTGATCATTCTGATGTTTGGGCTGCTCTTGTCTACAGACAGATAATAGATAATGTTTCCCTTATCATATGTGCCCACAAGTGTGTGACAGTCTCTTATGGGAGTGACTCTGATGGTGAATGAAAAGAAAAGTCATGAAATATATATTTATTGGAGTGATATGGATTTTTTCAGGTTGATACCGACGTTGATATTAGGGAATAAAAAATTCCGATAAGCAATATATCAGCCAATAATTACATTTTTACATTAAAGTAAATAAATAAATAAAACAAATAACCCCTTAAATATTGTTCAAACACTTGTTACAAAGCTATAAATTGTAGGAGAGAACATTTTACCATTTTCAAATACTTTTATTGTCAGAAACTGTTGTGTGGGGTGAGCAGCATAGTACAGTACTGTTACAGTATTCATTTACTTCACGCCAGCAACGCATTTCACCTCAACTGGATAAATAATAGCACAGGGTCATATTCCTTGCACTTTTTAGTGAAAATATAAGTATTGGCCAACTTTTGGCTGATTAACGATAATTCTCTAAGGGCTATAATCGGCCGATTAAATCAATTGGTCGAGCCCTAGTTTATAGTATAGTATCAGTAAATTCATTCATTCATTCATTTTCTATACCACTTATCCTCACTAGGGTCACGGGTGAGCTGGAGCCTATCTCAGCTGACTTAGGGGCGAGAGGCGGGGTACACCCTGGACAGGTCACTAGTCTATCACAGGGCTAACATATACAGACAAACAACCATTCACTCTCCCATTCACACCTATGGGCAATTTAGAGTCTCCAGTTAACCTAACCTGCATGTCTTTGGTCTGTGGGAGGAAGCCGGAGTACCTGGAGAGAACCCACGCATGCACGGGGAGAACATGCAAACTTCGAACCCAGAACCTTCTTCCTGTGAGGCAACAGTGCTAACCACTGCACCACTGCTCAATAAATTCAAAAACTGACCCACTGACCTACGACTTCTGCAGTGGCACGGAAGTGACGTCATCGAGGTCGTAGGTCAGTGAAAAGCCGCGTAAAAAACCCCGGGTGACAATAATAAAACAACTCAGAGTCGCTCCGAGCTCACGGGTGAATAGTACTGGTGATTCATAACAACATATTGGTGAAATGAAGGAGTTTTGCAGCAGATAATGTCTTATTTAGACGCTGCATCGTTTCCCCAGCAACTCCCATTATATGGATATACGTAGATCGCGAGTGGATCTAAATATCTTCCGAAGGACTCCAAGTTACACCAAAGTTGTTCGGGTTAGTAAATAAACGTATTTTATGCTAGAAATAAGGTCCAGGTCGCAAAAAACAGAACTTCTCCTTTAAGTGTTAACACCAGTCATATCATTGTTTGACTGAAAATTACTGCTTCATTCACTTTTAAACTGCAATTTAATTTTCAAATGATAAAAGTAAATTAATCAATACAACATTTATTCAACAAATATTCAGCACGAGGAAATAAGGATTTAATTATCCTTTAATTAAAATTGAATAGGAAAATGTTTATATTCAAAATGAAAATGTTTGTTTTTGCCTCATAATTAACTTGGTCAGACTGATTCAAATTCACATTGTGTCACTGAGAATACTGTTATATTAAATCATTTACATTCCTGCACCTGGTATCATTACATGCTTTCTCCTGTTCCTGCAGCCTGTCCCACCACCCGCTGAGTGGAGCCAGCTCTAAAGTCCACACACATTTAATCAGATGCTTTTAAAACACAATTACCATCGTACACATAATTATACATGCACAGAGAGGAATCATTATGCCATGTTACTATTATAATCATTTTTGTCAGGATTGTTATTTGTTACAACATTTCAAGTTAAAAATTCCAACTTTCACCAAAAGACTGATGGTGGAGTTTTGTGAGTGTCTCTCTGTGTGGATTAGTGAGTACAGCTGTGAGCGTGGGACTGGGAACACATAAACTGTTTGTATGTACAAGTGATAAATAAAGTTTGTCTGGGGCGATGTGGGGTGTGTGTGTGTGCGTGTGTGTGCGTGCGTGTGCGAGTGAGTGCACCACACCATGCTCTTGTGATCACAGCTCTGTGCCGCTTGCTCCTTGCCTCTTGATTATTGGAGAATAACTTGCACTCAGCAGGGCAGATTATTGCAGAATAACTGTCTCTTTGTTGCCATTTAATACCCTCCATGACCGTGACTCTGTGCGACTCTCGCACGTTTGATACCTGCCCCGTAGCAACCATTTAAAGGAGTCCACTGGCCTTGGTGACAGAGCAGCCCTGTGCTTCGACTCGTGCCCCCTCCCTCGCCCTGGAGCTCAATCCGTAGACTCGGGCTGGTAATCCCCCAGCCTTACCCCAGGGGTCCTTCTTATTGGACCAGGGCTTTCCCCACAGGGCGCCTTATTGGGTGAGAGCTCTCTCATTGCCAGGATCTCATGACTAAGCCCAGACCAATGGGGAGTCTGTGATGAGGCTGAGTTTGTGTCTGTGTGGGGTAGTGACCCCTCATTTTCCCCTTACCACTAAAACCAAGGAGCTTAGCACATGCTACACAAAAAGAAACTCATTGAAGCCAAAGGGATGCAAGCTTGTTCATTCATAACTAAATAATGATGTCTCCATCACAGCACTAGCACTCCAACTGAAAAGAGATCATCAATTCATAACCCCAGCCCCTGAAATCCTTCAAACAACATGATTACAATCTAATGCCATGTTTTTTCTGTCTTTCTTTCTTTTCTTTTTTTTAAAAAGGTAACAAACACCCAAATGTGAGAGGAAAATAAAAGCTGGGCTTCCATAAAATGGACTTGACATCTGCACAGGGATCTTAAAGTCAGTAATAGCACCATGCGATGAGCTGGTGCACAGTACAAAACAGCAGGGATTCTCAAATTGGTAGGTCACTGGCTTTTATGGGCGGCGTGTGATTACAGGATGGAGGTGTAAGCGTATAATCTGTCAAAATGACTGTATCTGTTAGTGGGCCACGGCACAATGTTCTGATCTGACCATCCTATTCCCCCGTGTTGGTCTGGGTCCATGATGTTAAACACCTGAGTTTGGCCCCGGAGGATGCCTGACTGAAAGCTGTCATGGGGGAGGCTCTGAAACATAGCTGACTGACTGAGTCATAACCATGGGAACGCACCGTCACAGACCATAGGCTGTAAAAATCACAGGGTGTCACTTACCGTTACAGCCATCATGGCCAAATCAGTGAAAATGCACTAATGACTACTACATGTGGATTACATCATAAGCAGGGGAGTGTATCTCATTAGCCATAATTGTTATTGTAGAAATATTACTCTCCAACATTAACATGGCCAGCAAACAACATAACAGTAAAGTTTCATTTGTATTAAAAACTAAATGTCTTATTGTCTCATTTATGGAACCAATAAAAAGTGCTGCATTTCTGGTTTTTAATGAGTTGTGTGCATACTCAGAGGAAATGTTTTTCTCATTCAGGTGAAGTCAGGTGTTTTTCTGTGTTGTTGTTACCAAATTATTAAATCATTTAAAAAATTAAAGAGGAAATCTGCAGGATTTTTGCCTTAACTATGCTACATTTTTACCATTAAACAGCTTCAGAGTAACTGTGATGGTTAGATAAATGACTTGTGACTTGTTACAGGGAGAATGGAGGCTCTCTGTCTTCCCCTCAGAGTCTCTTGGCTGAAAAACCAATCTTGCAAGATCAGAGCCTCCACCCCGGTGTCCCAGCTAATCTGTTGTTTATGACAGATAAGACTACACAAATACACACACCGCAACATCGTATATGATGAATAACGTTATCCACTGCTCTGTTGATTGCTTTCTCACCGGCTTCATTGAAAACAAATGCACGTGGCCTGGAGGAGAGTAAGCAAAACAATGGAAAAGTGACCAGACTTGCATAGTTCCCCTTTAACAGTATACAAGTGCATGAACTGTATTAATTCATCTCTGGGCTGAAAAATTGAAGTGTCAAAAACCACAGTTCACAGTTGACATGTGAAAAGCAGCAGAAATAAACATGTTTACAGCCTGGTACAAAAACGTGTTCAGTGTTCAAATCAATCAGACTAATTTATCTATATTTAGTTCAGAGAGTACTGCATCCAATGTCACAGAATATCAAATCGAACACCCGGATACAACCATACCATACCAGGATGTGCCGGAGCATTTCTGAGGCAGGTTTTACTACCACGATGTGCTGCTGAGGGTGAGCTAACATTTGGGTGGACAAGTTGGAGGTTCAAAGGTCACTAATAGTGAAGAAGGGGACTCATGGGACAGTCCCCCTGCAAAACACATCACCCAGGTGAGTATAGCTGAATGAGGAGAGGAGGGGAGGATCTGCAATGCCACTATCCTGCTCCACCACAATGAATAAAGAAGAAGAATATTAAAATGTAATCCTAATAGCAGAGGCACAGAGAGCACAGGAGGTCAGGTGAAGAGGTCCACTATAGGCTGTTGCTTTTATAAGATTAGCATCGAGATTAGCAGTCAATGAAACACCAGTTTCCACAGACGACTTCCATCTGCCAGGTCAGACATGTCTCTGGTTTTCAATGCAAATTTGTTGAAATTGCTAATTGTGCCAGGACACCAGTGCACCTTCAGTCACTGCTCCTCCTACCCCTGCTCCACACTGCTCACTCATGGTGGGAATCACCAGAGGCCCTGCGATACGATATTATCACAATACTTGTGTTTCCATATGATATTATTGCGATATTAAAAATATTGCAACATGCCGTTTGTTAGCTTTTTTAAACTGCAAATGATGAAAACGTTGTTAACATCTGTTTCTTTCTTATAAGATAAACTCAGTCTGTTCAGATTGATACTTGGCGTCCGCCTACAATTCGATACAATACTACCATGCAAATTTTTTTCCCACCCTCTGCTCATCCTGTCATTTCTTTCCTGTTCAGGAACTTCTATGTTGTGTTAGACACGAGCCAGACCAGACCTGAGGAAGCTGTGTCACAAGTTCTTATATAACCTGATTCATCCAGTTTTAACTGCAAGTGGGATCAAATGCGTTGCAGCGACTTTTGAGGTTTGCTTTTCATTATACATAAGAGTGAATCCTCTGCACTTCAATACAAAAGAACATTAACATTGTAAGATGGTACAACTCTGAATCCTTTAACGTTTTAGCAATGTTACTCAGGGTTGCACTTGATCTTGTTGTGCGCTTGTTGTTGAGCCCTAACGACGCTGACTCCTGATGAAACCTTTTAATGAAATGAGGGAAATCGTTGATTTTGAGAAGTAATTTTTCAGTTTGAGAATGAAGCGTTCTGAGCCGCAGTGTGGCAGCTACTTTGTGAGATGGGTAGACTGGTGGTCCTAGGGGGCACAGACTTAGTGATTGTTATGAGGGGGCCACTGGCTGTGTGACACACAGGGTCTAAGTCCTGATTTAAGCCTGTCTGGTCTCACTGCAGGAGTCAGGTTGGCTTTAGGGGCCACACACACACAAATTGTGAAAGGAATCATTAATGAATTGACAATGTTGAAAAAAAAAATAGAAGAAGCTAAGGCCATTATCCTTTAGTGTGGGGACAGCTAAAGAAAAGCAGTGTGTGTGTTTTTGTGACAGAAGTGGTTGGAGGCTCTTGTAAAGTTAAGTCTAAGCTCTAAACAGGAGCCTGGGGACGCACTGGGAAACAGGCCCTCTCGTCAAAAGCCACCAGACAGGTAGAGAAAAGGAACCCTGCTGAGGTTTTTACTGGCTAAAACAAACAGAGGGGAGCCACGCAACCTGCTGCACATCCACCCGCTTCAGCCCGCACCTCCGAGCCCACTGCAGCGCTGCCGCGGCAGGAATGTGAGCCTTTCCTGGCAGACACAGCGAGAGAGAGGAGGGGGGGGGACGGACTGCTGGGACCCATCAACAATGACCACCTTCAAAATGTCACATACACACGCGCGCTGCAAAGACAATAAAGCTGCAATTTGTATAACAGAGCGTCCAGCCCAATGCAGACATTTAACCCCGCTCCTTTCAGCGTGAGGAATGTCAGGAATCCTCGCCTGGCTATTTGATTGTAAAAAAAAAAAAAAGGAGGGCTCCCTTTCTGAAGGAACAGAGGGGAATCTTGGGAGTCGGGAGTGATGGTCAGGCTCTTTTTCTCTTTGATGCCCCCCCCCCTCCCTCCTCCCCTCTGTGTTTAGCCATGAGCGGAGACAGTGTGAAAAGTTGGGGTGCTGCTCTGATGGCGCCACTTGTGTGGGATCGCCCTCTATATGGCTGATCATAAGACGCCTTTGTGCCGCAGAGAGGGGAAAGAAAAAAGAAGACAGAATTAATCACAATGGTTGGAAGAAGAGAAAG
>OMNW01003321.1:2768-24143 GCA_900303245.1 Selene dorsalis
ACTAGGGGTGAGGGGGCGGGGGGGTCTTAACCGAAGGAAATGGGCAGATTAGACAGGATGTAATATGGTCCAGGGCCTCTAGACAGAGCCAGAGTTTTATATTTCCTCAGATTAAATGAGCCCATGCTTTATGTAGTTGAGAACTGTGCAGCATCCATGGTGAGAAGCTCTGATCTTTCTACCTTTGAGAGCCACAGCAAGCCTCAGATAGCTACAGATAAAGCCTCCATTAGGGCTATTATTTTAAACCATCTCACCCCTTAATGGATCCCCTGGCCTGGCCACAGACCCACTATCTTATCCTCACAGGCCCAGTTAACCAGCCTGGGTTTGGTTTCCTACAGGTGTGAGGCTGTCTGAAACTGCATTAAGTCCCCATAGGGCCCCCACTGTGAATGTGGGGGGGGGTACTGATGTGTTGTCAGCTCTGCAAAAGCAGCTATTAATACCTCTGCAGTGGCTACCATAGAGAGTTTTACTAATATTTATTTATTATAAAAAGCTTGTGAAGGAAATTAAAACATTGGACTTGGAGAGTGAGTTATTAAAAATGGATCCTTACAGGCTACTGTGTCCTGCTGAAAGAAAACAATATCTGCCATAAAACAAATTACTTAACAACTTTGTCTGGAAGGACTATACGTCTAAGTAACTTCATAATATTCAAGCGTTGAAACAATAATTTCATTTAAGCTTCAACACTTTCTTGAAATTTGCTAATTAGCCAAGAGTTAAAGAAGCTTCTTACTGCCTTCAGGAACACACCTAGTCAGATGTCTGTTTTTTTTTTTTTGTTTTAGATTTTTTGACAAAACAGATAACAAGCTACATGAGGCTTTGGGAAAGGGTAATAGCATTTGTTAAACTCATCATTCATCAATTGCCACGTCAAAACGAGATATTGATCAGTAATGAAAGTAATCAGTGTCAGTTCAATGTTCTCCATCTCTATTGCCCTCCAGTGAGCATCTAGATTTCCTTTTCTTCTGTGTCCCATTCAGGGAGAGTAATTTTGCCTCTCAGATTTTAACAAAGCCAGAGTCACCTGAGAGGTCAAGCCTTCTTTGCTGAAATATACACAGAATAATGAGCTGTGGCAGAAGTACCTTCTTCAGGTGACAATGGAAGATGCCGTTACATGTACTGGGACAAAAGAGAAAGATAACATCCATACATACTGTGTAGTTCTTCTGTTGTCTTACTGTATGCGTGTTGTCCCTCTACGGTTACCATGGAAGACGGACTGCAATCTACCACCTTCTAAAAGCCCACATATTGAATGGAGCCCGGTAATGAGATGTATGGGGGTCTTAAAAGCTTCAAGAGTAACGTTGATTAAAAAACTGATGGGTTGGTGGGATGCACTTGTGTTCAAGTTTTCATTAGTTGTTATTAACTAGTAATTAATGCAACTTCGGTTCAGTCAATGTGTTTTTATTCATTTATTTATTTTCTACAAAAAAAGGCAAAATGTACAAACAGGTACACTATCATATTGCAACTAATACATTGAAACATTACATTCCTATTTTAACACCATGCACTTTAAGATAATGAAAAACAATAAACGTGTGTGTGTAATACGAAAGAGGTGATTGAATTTTAGTCTGAATGCCAAGCAGGCACTTGGCAAGGATTCAGTATTCAAGCAGCATTGATAGTATTTCACCATTAGTTGCTCCCTTGTGTATGCTCGCCTAAGGTCCTTTAGGTAGTGTGAGAATTGGTTTCATGGGGCCGATGATGATTTCCAAAACACACCGCAATTTCAAAACCCAAGGTAAGCACTGGTTTTTATTACCTTGATTCTAAATAACACACTGCAATACCTCATGATCTTTTTACCATTCAATGTCTTTTTCTCTGAGGAGAGTTCAAGTTTTACAGCATCTTAGAAAAATAATTGGTTCTGTATGTACAACAACAACAATGGTGATAGAAACATGTTAACATCATTATGTACAAGACCGTCTGCTGCCTGATCCAAGACAACAATGTAGTGAAAAATACCTGTCACATTTTTTTGGATGATGGGTGAATATTAACATACTGAATTTGACCTCCTTAACTATTAATGGATAACTAAATGTTTGATCAAGCATGAATATGAATGTGATTAACTCATGACAGATGACAATTATGAACACCAATATGCTGTATACCTTTTCTCAAATGAAAACGGATTTAACATTCTTCTTCTTTCAACAACAAAATAATCCAATAATCTAAAAACCAATAAACCGAATAAAAAACCAACTTTCTAAAGGCACACGGAACTATTCGGCTCCAAGACATCATGATTTCTCAAGATATTAAAAAGAAGAGGGCAACGTCTTAGTACAAGAGATGGTAATCTTGCAGGAACTGAAGGTGATGTGTGTTTTTATTAATGACAGCTGTGGTAGCACAGTGCAGTTAGAGTAGTTCAGAAATACAGACCTTGTCATTTAGGGAAAACTCTTACATTCTTTCAAAAATTAATCATTTCATCTACTTGGAGTCTTGATTATTACTTGCTACTTCCTTTCCCCCAGCCACTTATTTCTTCAAGCAGCTGGTTATAAATAAACTTACAGTACAGTAATCTGTCGATCCAGAGAGCTGCCTCAAATTTTCATTTGCACCATACTGTAATTTCCGTTTCACCATTATGGAACATTATGGAGCTACACTGTACTCAAGTAGTTGTGCTAGGGGACAATTTTATAGCTGCACTCCTGTCTTGTCTTCATTTTCTATCGACGATGGTTAGTAACATTTATTATTATTCATTATTTTAAGAAATCCTCCTTAATAACTTGAGCTTTACCAATAATCCAGCCGATATTAGTAATTGCAGTACAGAAATGCCAACATACATTTGAAGTGATTTAGAAATCATTTCTTCATTAAGTGGTTTTCCACAGTGGTGTTCACAAGTCTGTAATAAGCAAATTTAGGACCCTCAGTAAATTCATATTCATATATTATTTGGTTATGTTACTGAAATAATGATTCAGTTTCGCTAAGAAATCTAAATAAATCATATATCATTGGTGTTTATTGTAACTTTTTACCTATTTATTTAAAACTGTACCATCACAGAAACTGAAAAAAGTTTTATTTTGCGAGATCATCACTACAATTTGTTATCCAGGCAAAATGTTATTGGTGCTCGGTATTTGTGTGAGTCAACCAGCAGGAGGACCCACATTTGTACCCATTATTCTTCCTCACTGTGATGTGAGCACACATGACATTATTCCACAGTTTAGTCTGAGTGGTGGTTTGACACTGTAGCCATTTTCTCTCACAATGATTGGGCCCTAGAAGCAAAGACAGCTAATGCAGCTATTCCTCCTTCTTTTAATAATATGGGATAAACATGGTATTGAGTGTGTGAGGCTGCTGATAACTGAGTGTTCACATGAATGTATATGACAGGGATCAGTGCAAACATTAGCAATACAAACTTAATATTCAACATTGTTTCTGTCCAAATGTTGAATGGTGTCATTGTCTTAAACTGCAAACAACTGCAAGTAACTGCTACAGTAAATGGTAATAGGTTATGCAGGGCTATGATGTTCTCCACTCTGTTAACACACCACTGAAGTTGACAGTGTGTCTCCTAGCAACGCAGTCACTCCTCCGTTGCCACGGGAAACGGCCACACAGCAGATTTTTAGTTAATCCTCTTTTAATAAATGAGAAAGAAAATGCACAACAGCTCCAGTGACATTATAATTTAAAGGATTGTAAAGTTAAAGTGGAGAATTCGGATTTTAGTTCATCTTTGAAAATAAATCAGATCAAGATTTTTTTTTAACCGAAAAAAAAAAGAAAAGAAAAAAAAAATCTTAATCTGAATGACACCAAAGTTGTTGTGTTGAATACTGGCATCAGCCTGACAAATGCAGAAATGGCCAGACTATATTAACAACATCACTTTCCCATCTCTGCAGTCTAACTCAGACACTGATATGGAAGAAGGATGAGCAGCAGTCGTGACAACAGTTTTATGATTGTACCGACAGCAGACACCGATGCACTGCATGTACACAAGGAAGGTCATTTACAGTGCACACACCATCACAGAGACGTGCCTTAAAATATTCTCTTAATTGATGCTCTTCTGTTTAATTGTTTGTCCAGCAACCAAGCAGCAGTCTGAGCAGCCGCAGCAGATGTATTCGTAGCGGCTGTCCAACACAGTGTGAGCGTGTTGATATGTTGTCCATGCACAGACCTGACCCCGTTGCTCAAGGATCCCCGAAGCTTCAGCTCGATATGTTTCCTGAACGGCAGGGGGAGGCTTCTCTCAAGCAGCATGGTGGTGAGCGGTCAGAGAAGATGCCTCCATTAATGGAGCCGCTGCAGCCTGGATATTTGGTGATTGCTGGCCAGGCTGTTACGGGAGGGTGGGGGTAGGCATATGAAGTGTGAGGTAAGAGCCACCTGGTGAGGGTGTAATGAGCCAGGACTAGGCAGGATGAGGACAAGAGTGGTGGAGGAGGAGGGGGGAGAGGGGAAGGGATCAAATGCTCAGGGTCATGTTTCGCAGCAGCCACTGCTGAGAGCGGCTGCCGTTGCAGTCTCTCAAGGTGGGGACCATCTTGTCCTCCTCGGACGGCATGTCCAAACACTGGTTGCTGTTCACATGCAGCAGGGTGAGCCGCTGAGAGACAGACAGACACAGACGCAGGAAATTACACAGATAGCAGATATACAGTTTTGAATTACAATTCTGCACCAAATCAGCCAAAACATACTTAAGAGGTTCATTTAGTGTTTACAGTTTTCAGTTGTTGAATTTCTGAATTTGTCTTACTGACTGTACTTCAGCTCTCGTCTAGACGAAGCTGGATCCACCAGAGCTGATGACTAACATGAACCTTCACAGACACACTTCAGCTACAGATATCCCATATTTCACAAAAAATAGCCTTCGACCCAGTAAATAGCCTGAGCTTGTTACACTCGCGAACTGTAGCTGGGGCAGACAAAAAAAAACAATAGGTACATCATGAGAGCAGAATGTTCCAGTGGAGCAAGAGACAAGAGTCCTGCCCCTTATATAACACAGCATACAGAGAGGCAGCCTGGGAGAAGTGGGGCTCCTGATGGTGGAGAGGTTGGTTGTCATTGCCACTTTAAAGGATTACTTTGGGAATTTACTCTTGAGCATTAGAGGCATAAAAATGTAGAAACTACTGCTTTCTCTGCTTCAGTGGGACCGAAACCAAGACCTACTGTTCAGGTGCCAATCCCACTAAAAACCACCACCCCTGTCTGCACCTCTTTGTGGCTTTCACTAACTTTCAGCTCAATGCTTTGGCCTGCAAACCCATTTTATGCTACCTGCCCTGCATGAAATGGTCAAGAAGAGTGGTTAATGAAGCCAGAGCAAATGAACAGTTTCTCAGGAGTTGGCAGGCTGAACAGGGGATAGAAATGCCAGTAAATATTGGACATGGAGGTGCAGTCGGGTGGCGGGATGGAAGCCCACAACAGGAAAAGGACTTTGTGATTGTGTTTCTGTCATATCTCCAAGTAGGTAAATGTTCGCTCCAAGAACTTAGACCTCTGCACAGATACTCAGAGTTGGACCGGGATGAAGATGACTCAGCACAGAAACTATGGGGGAATACTCTTGATTTTCAAATTATGTAATTCTCATGCAACAAAATTAAAGTTTAAAAGAAGACAACAGCCCCAGTTTATCAGCTTATGATATAAACAAATAGCTATTTTTGCTTTGTTTTCTTTCTTTCAAATCAACATCCATAGAAATACATTATGCATCATGAGCGCATCAGCAACATACATGGACACATACATGGCTAAAAGCTGCTGGATCCACCGAGAAGGATTTTTGTTGTATTTGATGAAACTACTTTTGAGAACAAAAAAGCAGAGTCACTACAGGACACATCATGGGTCACATACATCATCATATAGTGACTAAATTGACCAAAAGATGCCACGTACATGGATCTGTCTGATTCAGCAGAGGTGACCATGATTTCCAGATAAGTAGGCCTTCTTCATGGGAGACATTTTGACATATCACAGCAGGAAAAGCACCAGTGTAAAGGATGAAATGAGTGATGGCAGGGACCTGGTATTGTGCACGGTAGGTCAGTGTCACACTGTCTTGGCGTGCAGGGACACTTGTTCCTGTTCTGCCATCATCATTGTTATTAATATCAAGACTTTGACTACAACATGTCAAAATGTCGGCTGAAAGAAAGAATCACTTTGGACTTTTTGTCTCAGGGATGAATAGTCCGAATCATTTTCAGTTGATGGACACATCAACTCATCCTTTCATTCTTTTTGTTATATAATCAGTAATTAATAGTTATGAGCTTGGCAATGTCACATCATGGGAGTAGTTTTTAAGGTTTAAGAGCGCACTTATATTTAAACAGCTCTCACATCAAACATTATGCTATTTTTGGGGTTTACTCTGCAGACACAAACCATGTCCTCACCACAACATGAGCTCAAATTTATCTCTCTCTCCGCACATTGTCGCCCCACCCCCCCCTCGTCAGTCCTGTCTGTGTACCGTTCTAACACACAAACCAGAGAAGCCGGGAGACCGCACAAGTGCTTTTAAAATGTCCAGCCTGGAAATATCACACCTGTTGTGATGAGCTGGACTCAAGCACCACATGAAGATGTAGCACAGAAATCTGTGGCTATCTGCCACAAGGACTCTAGAGATAACCCCCCCCTGCTAACAACTCCAAAAGAGCTCTCAATGGCCTTGATTAACCGTTTATGTTCAGTCTCACAGAAGTTAACATGCTTCCGCAATTTCAGCCCTCACTTTGGTTGCTTTTCTTGTCCTAATGATGACATGCAGCCATAGAGGACTTGGAGTGGGATGTGGAGGAGGAGCAGTGCTTCTGCAGGGGAAAACCATACCGTGAGAGGAAGTGGGAAAAATACATTGGGTGTTACTGTACAAAGGGTGTAATAATGTATGTAAGTGTAGTTTCTGAGATGAGGAAGTTTGCACCCTGTTATCTAGGAGTCGCTGTCAAACTAAACAACAGAGCCAACATCAGAGAAAACACACGAGAACAACTACAAACCACAGTCAGCATGTGGTAATGAGACGTGTGCATTGGCATGATTACTTTATCCTGTAGCTGAGGTATAATTCTTCATTAAAACAAGATTGCGCCTTGACTGTTGACAGAGGATATTCAGACTAATGAGCAAACACAGACGCTGAGGCCATGTTTGACCTTAAGCTATAAAACACAAGGGTCTGACATTCTCTGCCTGGATACAAAGAAGTGCACGCGCACATGTGCATGTACCTTCACTGAAGTACACATTACAGACTGCCCTACAGGCCACATTTGTTCAAACAGACCAAGAACAAAGAGAGCAGGTGGCATTCGTCCTTACACACCTGCCAAAACGCTAAAGAAAAGAACAATAAAGTTGTTCCACTCTAGAGACATTTTTCTTTTCTTGCCTTATTAAAAAATATATTTTTAAAAGACACCTACAACTTAGACTCTGCTAGAGTTCAGCCAACACTTTTAACAGGTAAGTGGAAAAAATCAGAAATGTTCTCTCAATCCAGTCTGTTTAAAAAACATTCCTCTTTTTGCATATTTTGTAGATGACAAGCTGTGAAACCAACAAATGCTTCTCTGTAAAGGTTTGTTCATACATAGAGTTTGACCAAGCTGCGGGTAGAGCTAATCTATAAATCATAAGAACCTGGCTTCGGCAATAATGAGAATAGTATTTCTTTTTTTCATTCAAAGATCCGAACCCACTTTGCTGGCAGAGATGAGAGAAGAGGGCGGAACGGCAGGGGGGGGAGAAAAAACTATCCACATTTAATGAAAATACTAGAAATGTGGAGGTCCTGTCCTTTGCTCATAATTATTTCATGCCTCCTTTGGGGCAGAGAAAACTCCCATCTCAGCCTCCTAGCAAACCAACCAGTGTCTCCGGAGCAAGTCGCTGAGTGTGTGCACAGCTGAGACGGGCTAATTAAATGAGGATGGTTTCTAACCGTAAGCCGCGGTTGAGGAACATTATCCTTTTTTGTCACCAGTCAGCACATTGGACCAGCTTAAAGGCACAAAAGTTCCTGTTTGACATGATCTCGCACTGACTGTGGAGGAAAATCTCGGTTGAGCTGATTCTGGTGAGGAATACAAAAACAACAAAGTCTCTTTGTCTTAAGGCAGAGTTGGGCAACAATCTCATTCACTGTAACGCTGCCGGTGCACGAGGACCTCTGAGCGTGAACAGTGAATCAGGCCATCTAACAGCAGGTCACTTTTCTGCTGCAACTCTGACACACACCAATAGCCCCAGGAGCTCCTTACCCAATTTACCCCGCCTGGACACAAAAACTGTGGCATGCTACAGTGAAATTGCACTTCAGGTTTTTGAGAGATACAACAGGACAGGAGTCTGAGGTGCAAATTCCAGATAACACGGCAGAATGGACATGACGGCAGAGAATACAACAGAGATGCGGGGGCCAAAAAAATATTCCTCACAAAAGTATGTAAATAAGCAGGCCGGGCAGTGAAAAGCACTGATAATTGGGATTCATTGGTTTTACAATATGTACACGGCACACAGTGTACACAGCTGCTTCAGGCCAATAGGAGAGTGGCCTGAGAGGCCAGGGCCATGAAAGGTGGGTTCACAATGAAGGATCACTTCAAAAGAACTTGTAAACAATGGCAAGCCCATTTCATTCAGCCCTGCATGTAGATAATCAGCTAAAAATAAACACGTCCTCCATCTCGGGCATCATTCACCACTGAGCGCTAGCAGTCCAAGGGACAGCCAGTGAATTTTCCCATCAAAATAAAATATTTATGCTGGAAAATAAATGTCAAATGAGATCTAATTTAGCATGAAGACCGGCTAAAGGTCTCACAGACAGCATCTTATACACAGAGCCATCTTGATGGGACATCTGTCATTGCTTGATGTGAATCTGCCCTTGTCTTCATGCCTTCTCCCTGAAAGGTCACCGGTAAAAGCTACTTAGCGCTTCCTAAAACAATCTGCATGCACATTCTGACAGATCAACAGATCGACAACAAGCTCTGCATTCATCTGTTCACACACAAATAAGAAATTAGACCATACTTCACCTACAGAGCACAAAGAAGTCAAACTAATCTACTTCCAGATCTAACAGCTAAACTACATCACTACAAAGCTGCTAAAATGACCAGCAGCCTATAATGTACTGACCTGCTCACATCAGCACCTACAGAGGGGACAGCAGCTTAGAGAAAAAAATCAGTAGGGCTGAAGTAGAGGCGTCTAGCAACCTCCAGACGAGTGTAGTTGTGGAGAATCCAGGCCTGCACGGGACTATTGTTACAGTACTCCACCGTGGGGCCGAAGGTGCCGTCCTCCAGACGGCTGATGGTCAGACATGATTGGGTGATGATGTGCAGGAAGGTGTGTTTCTGTGGCGAGTCGGGAGTGAGAGGGACACATGGTAGTTAAGGTAAATCTGACAGTCACAAATGAAGTCAGAGCCAACCTCTCCAGTTTTTTAAGAGCAGATCTCTGAGTGACAGTTCACACAAAAACTGTGTTGTTTATCTAAGGTATTCAAAACCTTCACTTCACAACAGCTCAGCTTCAGATACAATTGGACATCTCTGCTGCGTTATCGTGAGATACTTAAAATGGCTTGTGAAATAAACCTTTATTGGTTTATCAGACACAACGTTTTGATCATGGACCCACGCTGGGTATTGAATTCACCGTGTGAAAGAACAACCATCTTTAAAGCTAAAGCCACGGGATGTAACAAGCAAAAATCAAACAGGGGATCAGATCTCAACAGGAGACAATTACCACATCAGCTGTTGATAAAAACATCCTTCAAATGAGTCAAAACATAATCCAATATCTGTACCGCAGAAATGAAAACAGTAATATTTTTATATGCTTGGGTGGGAAATGCAAAGTCACTTACAATTGGTAATGGTCTGATCTGCCTCCTTTCTTAACATTTTTCTTGTTGACATCACCATCTAATCTTTTAGAGAATCAATATTGTAATTGTTTTCTGCTTTTATATATTTGTATCATTTTGATCAAATCGGACTGGTGCTGCAATTGGCTCTGGCTTTTGACATTTGGTTGATTTCCCTTTTTGATTGATCGATGCAGTCTGTAGCCTTACGGCACATTTTCAAAAGGTCCAACATCTTCAACACACTCAACCTGAAGTGTATGAAAACCAAACAAATACAGATGCTTCATATCAGCCTAAAATCATTGTTCAGTGTAATTAAACCCAAAGAGATGTGGTGCAATGTTAATGCACAGTATTTTAAACCTCATGACCAACTCTGGGATCAAAACTTCGAGGCGAAAACCACTTTCCTCCAATTTTCCCCATCTGTAACATCCATTTCATAAAGATGCTATGTCTCTTTGTGGGAGAGTAGGAATTCAATCTTTTCTTTCAGACGATTCTAATTAATCTTGCTTATTAAACTACAGTCTATGCTACACTAACACACAAAAATCCCCATGTAAACCCAGTGACGGGTTCAGCTGGATAACTAGAACAATGTCTGTAAGTGGTATGGGAGACCAATCAGTTACGGTTGGGATTCAGTACATTAGAAATATATGGAAAAGTGCTCCTGTGAAAATGAAACTGATGACCAAATGAAATAGTGATGGTACTGTAGTAACCCCGGATTCAGCCCCCTACTGTCACACCTGGGCTAAAAATAACCTCGACCACTGACAGCGGTGAAACCCCAACGCTGTTTACAACAGAGACCGGTTCTCTTAGTTGATGAATTATTCATTTTTCCATATTAAGAATGCACCCGGAGAACAAAGTGTAATAAAAGTGTTTCTCCTAGGGTTTGTTCAGGGTTTGATGGAAAGGCCTGTGGGCTTCCATACCGTGTCATAACCACATGTCAGCGATAGGACGTCTCAATCACTGAGGAACAGCACTGTATTGAGTGCAGTCTTTTCTAACCCTCTCCCTGTGGTTGAGAGAAATACATAAATTGTTAACATACAAGATGCTTTTTGAGCTGTAAAATCCATAATCTACTTTTAGTCCTGAGTCAGCAGGACTTGAGGAAAACATTTTGAGTTTCTCTTCGGGACTCAAAATGTCTCTCTGCTCTCCATTTAGGAGCTTTATTCTCCATTTGATTAAATACTGAAATGATTAGACTAATACAGATTGCATAAGCAGGACTATTAAGTAAAATGAAACTCTGGTGTTTAATATGCAGTTTTTTTGGCATTGTCATTTATCTAATTTTAGTTTCCATTCTAGTGCAACAACACAAGTGAATTAACTCGCAGGCTGTATATGGTGAATATTCAGCAGTGTCTTATGGTCTTACGGTGCCTTAAGGTCATTAATGGACGACATGAAAATACTTTAGGTTCAGGTTGTTTGACTTTCATCTCTATCCATTGTATATTTAATCATTCTTTTTTTTTTCGATTTCTAAGATACTATGTTAACTTTACCTTTAACCCTGACACCTGGTTCACTTTAACAGACTATAGCAATCAAGCTCAATATTTGTTCTGTTGCGAGTACAAATATTTTGTCCACTCATCACTTGTCTGTGAAGTGAAAGATGCTGTAGGCTGATGTAGATAAGATATAAAATGAATACAAATATTTTATTATTTAGGATCAAAAATTCCACTTCAGATTCATCTTCACATCTTGGTCAGGGTCTAAATGACATACTCTAATAACTGATGTTTCACAGTCCACACACTCAAGTGTTACAGGATCTCATGATATACTGGAAGCACAGGCACAAACAGGGCAGGGCAGTATTCAGGAGAGGTGACTCAAACAGCTTACCTCAAAATCATATTCCCACTTGCCAACATACTATGTGAAAGGAGACAACATGTGAGGAGAGAGACAGCTGCTGGGTGGGGGAAAAAAACTCATCTTCTGAGGAAAACAACAAGAAAAAAAAACTGGCATACAGCACCATCTGGTGGTTAAAACAAGTAAAACTCTATTATAAAACGACTTCTCACTTGTGCACTACCTAAATCCGCAATGTGCACTACTGCAAATGCAATCTCATCAGACACAGACAGGCACGATCTATCAGCATTTCATCAAAATAATTTTCAGTACATCAGCCATCAGGAGGCAGAGATGGCTGCCTGCAATAACAGCCTCCCGTTACGGATTATTTGGCTACTCAGGGGAATGTAGGTCCTACCTCGGCATCATACTCGAACATCTGATTGCCCTTCATGTGGTGACACTTGAGCATGACGACAGGTCCGTTGAGACGGGAGACGTCCAAGCAGAGGTCGTCTGTCCTAATTTCTTTGTCCGCCGTGTATGAGAACACCTGGAAACAAGATGTCTCACTCAGAAGATGAAAAGCACCAGCAGCACCAACATTACTCATCACCAAGAAATAATGAGGAGTAAACACCAGATTGAACGCATTAATTCTTCATTAAAATGTGAATTAAATTAGATTTCCTTCCTGATATTTGTGCTGCCAAACCTGAGCAGATACAGTATTCAAACTCCACTTGTATGTGTTTTTCTAGAACTCCACAATTGCTTCCTCCAACAGACAGAATAAGGATTTGACCACTACAGTTTCTGGCACAGAACTTAAAATGCCAAAAATGTCACAGTGACCCACAACATGGAGCTAAATCAACAATGGACTTTTTGAAACCAGAGAGAAAAACTTGGCAAAAGCTCAACTTGAATTGTGTTGAGAGTCTGTGGATTGATTTAAGATACACACACGCACGCACACACACACACACATCCAAACTGAACGAGCCCGAGTTTTCTAGCAAAGGCAAAATCCCACAGCTCATGTGTCCAAGTATCAACGGCTCACTGGGTTGAAAGACAGTTACAGAGATGTATTTATTTTATATTCCATTTACAGCATCTCTGAAAAGTAATGTATGAAGATAACTGAAGGAACTATATATATAATATACACGGTATATGAGAATAAATAGTGTAATCGCGTTGTGTGTAGAAGTGTTTTCCTCACCTGGTTTCCGCCCATGCCATGACAGTTGAAAAAGCCAACTTTCTCGTTCTCCTTTCGTCCCATGTTGTCCACACACTGGTTGGTCTCGACGTTTCTGATCTACCAACAGGAAGAAAAGTGTTACAGGTTTATATGTGCTCAAATTTCAAGTTGACTTCACAAGTTTTCAGTCTGTCACTCAATTTTTACAGCTTCGAATTCATTTGTTGATATGCTCAGATTGTTGCCGTTCGATGTTGTGATACAAAGTTTAACAGTTTGATGCAGCAGCATCATTCATAAAGTGCAGTTATTATTTGTCACTTCCCCAGGCCACATGTCCTACTAACAAAATAAATATGTGTTATGCAATATTTTCATTCTCAAACAGAACCCAGGGAGATTCTGCTCAATATTTCTCATTAAAAATATATTGTCTTTTCTGCAGAATTTTTTTTTTTATCTTAGCTCATGTTTATGACTGCCCTCTTCTTTAAAGCAATGGTGTCTATTAAAGCAATTTATTTGGTAATGGACTCATTTATCCACAGACATTTGTTGTTCAGTTGGAACCTGTCTAGGTAATCAGTTAATATTAAAAAGTTTTTTTCCATGTAAATATTTTCTTCATCCTGTGTGCAGTTAGTTAGACGACATGTCACATATATCTAGGGTTTGAACTGTGTCAAATGTTCTACCTGGTCTACTGATTTCACTTTTACCTACCGGGTGACAACACCTTAGTGATGCTGAGTTCACAGTATCTGTGTGTTTTCCACATGACTAAGTGAAGTGCACTATGTGCAGTTCTGTCACCATGTCTCCATTAGTCTCCTAATTCCTTCAGACTTTAAAGGTTTTAGCTGAAACCATATATATGACAGATTCTCTGTCACCAGCGTACTACATATTAATCTTCTATTTCTTGCCTGCTTCATTTTCCATGCTGAAACAGATAAGTGATTTGCCGACATAGTCAACTCAGCTGTCTCATGAGCTCATACATCCACTGAACTAAAGCTGACCAGGCTCTATATGTTGCCTAAGCAACTAATTATGCCTCTCATGCAGAAACAGAACGGCGCTCATAATTAAGTGAAATAAAAACCTAATGGTTCCAGCTGTTAAAGAGAGGCCAACTGTGCTGTGGAGGATGAGAATCGCTCAGAGGAAGTGTTGGAGCTGAGGTGCTGCATTGGCCAAACAGAGAGCTCTGCTGCATCACAGCCGAGCAGCACAGATGAAAATATCCACTCATCCTCTTCAGTATGAATGTTGAAGGATTACGAGCTCATTCAAACATTAGTTCTTCAACTGACATTGCTTTTAAATGGCCTCCATCTATTGTACAGACAGTGCACTGGATGTCAGCTCTGACTTTACCCAGTGCTGCACTGCTGTCAGCTCAGAGCCATGGGCATCAAGAGGCAAAGTCAGGTCACTCAACAAAAATATTCCTCTTCCTCTGTGAGCGGGAACTCGGTAATATAAGGAACTTAAACTGTTATCTTGAAAACAATTAACTATGAATTGTCATGCCTTAGCTGCAAGTTATCACATAGCTCCCACAATGCCTCTAAAGGCTCTACTTTGTAGTTCCATCTCTGCGCTAATCAGCTTATGAAATATATCAATAATACCACAGACATTTCATGTTAGCTCAGCATATACTGCACCGTGAGACTGTGTAGAATCTATACACATGCCTAATCTCACCTCCCCTCCATGCACACATTACCTGTGTAAACATGTGATTGGGATCAATACCAACATAATGAACATCCCCTTGTTTTTCTTTATCACATGTGTTCAGTGCGAACAGCTGCAGATGTTTGTTTTTATCTCATTTCATTCAGCCGTTTGCTGGACTCTGAGATTTCCAGCTTTATCTCACAGCAATATTGTCTTTTCTGAAAACACGGCCCAAAAGCTACAAGGACATATCTGACTGAATGCAGATGGAGCAGCCCATGGTGTATCTGCTGCATTATGGGAGATCAGAAATACATGAAAGCTCATACTTCACCAAGTGAGTAGTATCTTCTCGGGATCTGGGAGTCTGGGTAAATGTTCTCGAGATACCAGGAAAATGGTTTGCACTTCAAGGCCTCGCGGAGGGCTTTACGGGAGGAGACGTCTCCGTAGTCCACCCGCATCACACCTGCAGACAAAACCCAGAGATGAGCATTTAAACTTTTGTATCTCTGCACACTATCTAGCAGTATTCACCTTTGGGTTTACATTATTTTGTCCCAATTTCCTGCACCACCAAAACTAAACACCAGAGGGACCCTTTCTATAGAGCTACCTTACATCCTCACCTGAAAACATGGGTTGGGTATGTTTTGACTTTGTATGAAAGATTGTCCATACAAAGTCACATGCTATACATAAAAATCATATACAGTATACAGGTGCGACATCAGTGGTATATATTTGTGTTACTTTAAAGGTATGGGGAGTGCAAGATGCATGAGCCTTAGTGAAACTGAACACTGAGGAAGGACAAGACGGTGACTGGGCACAGACACTTACAAACACATTAGGCAGATGGTTTCTCCCCAGAGTGCCTCTCGAGGACTCAAAGCTTGCATGTACATAGATAGAGGGGGGTAATTTATCATGAAAGAACATGATTGCAATAAGGAAAAATAGTATGGGGCACAATTTTCAAAGACCAGGCAATGTATGTAAGACCCGGAAATACAGCGCTGGGAATCATCAAACATAATGTAGTGAATGCAAACAGCACCTTCTATAAAACCAACAGTGTCTTACACTTTAATCTGGGAAATAGAAATTTCAAGTTGGCAGATAAAAGCAAAGAGCTGAAGGCCATTCTTCCTCCCCTGGCTCTCCATTTCCCCTTTTCTCTCCCTGCAGGGTCTGAGCATCACATGTTGCAGATGATGAATAGCCTCTTTGATCTTGAAATCACCAGTGCAGAGGAGGGATGAAGAGGGAGATGCACTTTTAATAGGATCACTCGGTGCCACTCCCAAACTCCAGCCAGAGCACCATACTGTGTTCTTCTGTGCCAATAAGTGAGGTCTGGCAGCAGCATGGCCCGGATCATTCTCCCTAATGTCCTGGAGGAACAGATAGTCTTTGCAGGGCCGCGGCAACGCGGTTCGACTCATCCATCACAAGCGCGGCTCTGTCTGTACGCTCGCCCCGTGGAGAATCCCGCCTGACTGAGCAGAGGAGAAGGTCGCAATTTGTGCCATAACATCAGCAGATTACAGATGATCCCTTATAGGTTGGCTGGCATCTAAAACACTTAACCAGAGATTTCCGGAGCACTGCCGTCTGCTAAAGGGTAATCACATTACCACGTTGACAGATGGAGGGCTACTCATCCCTCTGTCTGCATGGTCGTATTGTTCGAGTCCGTGTGTTTGAGCTCTGCTAGAGAGAGGACCGGTTTCAGGAAAACACTAAGAGTTGTGTCTGAAATGAGGACCTAATTATTTCCACTTTGCAAATGACAAAAGTGGCATTAAATTCCCATACGAGACAAAGTTCTTAAATAAGCAAGAGAAAGTACATGAAAAACGAGAACAGAATAATACGGAGCTGGCAAAGTCTTTCCTTTTCACACTTTGCTAAATGTAATATCAGACCGCGCAGAAGTAGCACAGAGGAGTTTCGTAATGAGGATTGTTCATATCTGCTCTTGAGCAGCGGTGCACAATGAATAAAACATCTATTAAATTCCCGGCTCAAGTCTCCTGTATATGCCCTGAAACTTTTTAAACATGAAGAATTTATGCCATTTTAGCACCATCCTCACTGTGCGACTCTGCTGCTCCGATGGCAGAGAGATGGTGCAGTCACACAGTGGCAGCTTGGTCGCTCTGTACCTGGTGAAATGATATAGAAGAAATCTTTGAAGTCATCCATCCACACTTCAGCCAGGCGCCTGTTGTTCTTGTTGATGACTTGGCCCGTTCCTCCGGGGAAGCTGTATGGGGTCGCCTTCCGGAAAACATGGCCCACGTGGGAGCATGTTACGATTTCCAAAGAGCCGCCACACTGCCAGATCTGCAGTTACATGAAGGCAAATTACTTTTATATAGTATGTGGCAAGAAAGCAAAATAGTTTCTAATACAAACTCACAAAACATCAGGTATATGCCAGTCACTTGTTGATGCTCAAGTGATTCAATGAAGGACGATTTTTGCTCTTATAAGTTCAAGGACAGTGCAGCTTCCAGGAGGACTGAGGAAACAAGAGACCGACTGTCACGTGACAGACTGATGCTGCAGGAGCAGCTTAGAAACAGCATCACAGCAAAACCACATAGTCTCGACAGGGTAAAAGCGAAAACTCAAACCAACCAGGTGTAATATTCAGCTTTTAGATTTCACAGTGCTTTGTCAATTATTTGCCTCATTTGTTGTTTTGTTACATTAGAACCTGCAATTAAAATTGATTTTATTTTTTATTTTAATGTATTTCAATGTTTGTTTTTTTATTGTAACAAAAAACAATAATTAAGACAAAAACCAGAAACCCTAAATGTGCACAACTTCAATACTTCTCTTGGTGTACCTCTCTATCAGCTTAGCACATCTTGCCACTATGGTTTTTGTGTTCAAGTGCACTGGGATGGGTTGCACTCTTCTAATTCATGCCACAGATGGATTAATAATTGCTTGGTGTGGAGGGGCTTAAAGTGTGCCAAGAAAACACTCCCCACATCAGGCAGGTTCATGGATTCATGTCATTGATTACAAATTCTGACTCAACCATTTGCTGCCTCTGCAGAAATCCAGATTCAAACAGCCAAGTTATCAAGGTTTTTCCAGACTTACTCTGCTCAGTGCTGACAGTAGTGGAACCTGGCATCATCTTCTGCCACATCTGTAGCTCTGTCACCTTAAGGTTGAACCTGTTCTACAGTGTGATTATCTAAATTACTGCAGTCTTGTCCTGTCAGCCTCAAGCAGTACATTCTCCTTTGACCTCTTTCATGTTTATTCCTGAGGAACTGCTGCTCACTTTTGCTCATCTCTCTGGTTTTCGGCTCAAATCTCTCATGTGTGGAAATCCTAGGAGATCAGCAGGTTCACAAATACTCATGCGTGATTTTTATGCATTGCATTGTTGTCAGATGATCAGTTGATTGGATGATTACATGCATAAGCAGCTGTAAAAGTGCTTAAGTGTTCAGTCAGTGTCTGAGCTGTTGATGACAGTGAGAAGCTGTGGTTTGACTCATCTGTATATGTTATAAACAAAGCGTTGTTGCGCTCATGTGGATACTTGTCAAATAGCTCAGAGGAAAGAGGGAGAGATTCACAGATATAATTAGGGGAATTGATATGTACCACCCACAGACACCAGCTGAGTCCTGTAAATCACCCTCCTCTTGGTCAGTCACTTACCCTGAAAGACATCTCCAGGTTCTCTCCACCCCAGATATCCATCCCTGGATCGTAGCTTCCTATTTCTTCAAAGTAGGTTTTGTCTATGGAGAACAATCCTCCTGCCATGGTGGGAGTCCTAGAAGAGACAAATTAAGACAAACGCCATTAAAATTCTTTTTGTAATATTACCTCTCCTGCTGCATTTATTAGTATCTTAGTGTAACTCTGAGGAACATTCAGAATATAATAAAAGACCAATTTGTTTTGACAATTCCACACAAAGCCTTAGAGGGGTAATTACTTTTATCTTTTAATTAATTCTATGTTGAAGTCTAAATTAAGGACAATGTTTCTTGCTGGGATTTGCATACAGGCGACAAAGTATCCAGTTTTGTGAATCCAAAAAGTGCACATGTGAGCAGAGTTTAGTCCATTTTGAGCTCATGCACACTTACAGTGGCTATGTATATGCTATTTATGCAGTTGTTTGCATCAGCGGGATACACAAAGGGAAAGGATCTATTTCTATCTGCAGATAAAAACGGCAATTTTCATAAGAGGGTTCTTGTGAAGAAATTTAAATAACCATGTTTTCTCTGTAGCCTGCTGCCACAACAGATAAATCCAGTCTCAGCTCAGATGGAAAAAAACTAGGAACTAGTATCTGTTTGAAGATGCAAAAGTTTCTATTCTCTTCGTGTGTAATCTGGCATCATCTCTGTTAATTTTTAATCAAAAGCATCACTTAAGTGGAAGAGCCAGACGCCAGACACCAGCCAGAGGTAGAGACATTCTCTTTGTGTACCTGACAGGAAGTGTTCTGTCGCCTTTGCGTCGATCCATCTCCCGCTGGGGAACAGGGTACCAGCGGAAATTCAGCTTCCAGTTGAATCCGCCATAGGTCATATCCGAGCCTGCCATGTACTCGAATGTCTCATCGCTGATGACATCAATGATGGGGCACACCACTGCTGTCCTGAAAGACACGAGTAATGGAATGTAAGATTCGGTGTTTGGATGCAACATTTGTGAAACCATGTAATGATTTCGCAAATGAAGCACAGAATGTGGGATGAAGAGGTGGCAAATTATTATTTTCTCTGCGTTTTTAACATCCAAAGCTAAATAATCAACCACATGCCCTGTGAATGTTTCTTTCTGGAATAACAAGTTACCTGCCCAGTGAAACCACACTAGGCCTGCAACTCACTATTCTTGTCATTATTGATCATTATAAAATGAATCATTACAAGTTGCAAACGGCTCCGTCTTCACTTTTTAATTAATCAGTTATCATTTAGTCTAAAAAAATAATGAAGTCAGAATCCACAGATGTCGGGTGTTGCTGCTTTCGCCAACCAACTGTTCAAGATGCAAAAATATTCAGTTTGTTATGCAAGCAGTAAATAAGCACATGTAAGAATCTGAATACAGCTAACATTTGGCATTTATGGTTGACTTAAATGCCTCAAAGAATTCAGAATTTATCAAAATGATGGAAATCAATCAGAATGGGGAAAAAAAAGCATTGGCTTGGTATTTTCTTGCTGTGGTGTCCAGAAAACTGAACCAAGCTTCTGCATTGTCAAGGCACTTATTGAGTCTCAATAAACAGCACATTGGCTATCAAGAAACAAAGGTATCGTTTGCAAGAAAAGTACATCTACCCTCTCATGGGATGTATCTTCATCAAAAGGAATCAGACAGGATATTGAAATCCCAGATTCCTTAAATTAAAAATAGACTGAAGAAAAGGCTCTTCATAAACTATATAATCAATGCAAGGTTCAAACAGCTGTAATAAACACTGTTTCTTGCGTTCATATCAGAGCTGGGAATTATTCATTACTATTGCTTACTGGATTTCAGTGACATTTGTGACAATACTATGATACCATCTTGCTGTTGTCAATGATCTGAAGCATGTTGTAATTAAAACTAACAACATGAGGATTTGAGGCAGGAAGACAGTTTCTCCTGTCATATATACCATATAACTATAAGTATGGGATAAAATGTTAATATCACAAATCTGATTTCAATCATATCTGTCAGCCCTTCATTTGATTTACCAAAGCTACCAGTATCATCAATCATGTAAGTTTGTAGGGAATATGTGGCATACTCTCTGCACCATCTCATCAGTCTGTGCACAGAATTAGAGACATCAATACATGTGCAGCAGCATTCAGTAAGAGTGTAATGGCTCCTTAATATAATATTCTGAGTCATATGATACCAATTTCTTCCTGGGGGAAAATAAATGTGTCTGACCTCACATAAGAGTTGCATTGCAAGAGAATCATTAGAAATCCATCTATTTGCTCATGTCACTCACACACACACAATAACACGCACGCACACACGCAGGCACACACACATTCCTGTATGGGCATCATAGTGAACTCCAGGTAAGTGTGCAGATGGAGTGAGGACCACCCTTTCTGCTACACTTAATGAGAAACACTTGTAACTTTCCTCACTAGATGACCCGATGATTCAATGTCCCACCTCAGATTCTTTAAGAAACAGTGAAACAATCAGCATTAAAACACACGACTAGTGAAGTGAGGACTTTGTCATGGGCGCCATTTCGGATTAGTGTATAGCTAGACTTTTTGACTTATGTCACTTTTCAAGTTTTTGAAAGGAAATTAGCCAGGGTTCAAAGCCATGTAAAGTCAAATACAGCAGATGTAGTCGGAAGCGTTGGAACATATCAGTCCCTGTTCTAGTCCCTGTCTGGATCCCGGATCTGGTCCCGGTCCAGGTTCCAGTTCGAGTTCCGGTCCCGGTCCCGATCCCGATCCCGGTCACGGTCCCGGTACCGGTTCGGGCTCCGGTCCCAGTTCCGATCCCGGTCCCGCTTCCAGTTCGGGTTCCGGTCCCGGTTCGGGTCCCGATCCCGGTCACGGTCCCGGTTCCGGTTCGAGTTCCGGTCCCGGTTCGGGTTCCGGTTCCGGTTGCGGTTCGG
>OMNW01003323.1:2934-20036 GCA_900303245.1 Selene dorsalis
GACTTTCACTTGTGACAGCCGCTTTTTTTTGTTTGTTTTTTTGATTATGCTGTTTTCTTGTGTGTACACCTTGTTTTTTGCCCCTCGTCTCATTATACAGTATGTAATTTTGTATTTTGTGCTGGATGCATCATCAATTAAGGCAGCTTGAGACAAAAGGTTTAGTATTTATAAGAGTCACTTGTTTGCTTGTCAGAAGTTTGCTGCTTCAGTTGCTGGCGGCAACATCAAAGCTCAAGAAGATAAATACAAGAAAATTGCAGGATCGAAGCGTGAGAGTGGAACATAACAAGAGCCTCAGCAACATACTGTTATAGTTCATGACCACCAGGTCCATGATAGTCTAAAAAAAAACACCAACCATTTAAACGTAATCAAACTTGATTTTTTTTTCTAAAAGAACTACTTTTTTTTCTTTGTGCATTGTTTCTGTTTATTTTCATTTATTACCCTGTAGAAATAATCAGACTGTTAACAGCAGGGTGGAGTGAGAATGAGCGGAACAGAGCATCACTGAAGAAAAGGCTCTTTCTTCTGAAAGGTACGTTTCAGCACTCATTTTCCACTTTCCACTCAGCACTGCTCTGAGGGATGGATGCGGAATTATATTGGGGAATCTGAGAGGCATTGTGTGTATTGATTCACAGGCAGGAAAGTAATATCTGACACCTCTGTAAAAACTCATGAGAATGGATGAGACCCTAAGAAATTAAGATGTTAATATTGAATACTTTAACACCATTATCATCACACGTCTCAGTGTGCTCTGGGTACAAAACAATGATATTGTCATCACTGTCCCACTGCAGATAATATGTTTATAACAGCAACAGATACAAGAAAAAAATAATGGGATAAGGAACCCATCTAGTTGTACATGTTGAATTTCTGTTTCCATAAACTATATGTAACTGAAAATGTGTATATTAATTTTCCAGATAGTAACTAAAGAAAGTGTCCATACAGAGACGAAACGTTTAAATTGGAGAATATTTTATAGAGGTCCATTGACTTTTAACAACTTAAATTCACATTACAGTTTAATGGGAAGGATAATCAGTCGAATCTATTCCTGTTTGCTTAGCTTGTACTCCCGTTTGATTCTGGCATAGGGGCCGATGCTGTCATCGAACACAAAGTCCCATAATACCCGGGTCCAGGAAGTATGTTGAGGCAGGGAGTCATAATACTCTGCTGCAATTTGCTTGACCTGTCAACAACAACCACATGGGGGAAAAATGTAAATTTACTGAGAACAAGAGATGACAGAAGATTAAGAATGAAAATCAGAAATACATATATCCATGTAAATTTTAGATGTTGAGTGTCACATGTTAAGTGCATGATATCTGCTACTCGCAGATCCAACTACTCTCAGTCAGTATCGCTGTAACCAAAGTGTCATTTAAAAATAAATCACCTTATAGTTCAAAAACATTTTCTTAAACTAGAGATTGCAATATTGCCTCAGTTCAGAACCAAGCAGCTCATAAACTGAAGAGTTCCCAAACAAAGTGGATTAGTCATTAGTCATTCATATTAGTCATTCCTGTCACAAGACTGGTATATATCACTTTGAATCTATTCATGCTCCAGCAGTGCTAGAGAGGCACCAGTTAATCAGTTACAAAACCTGTCTTTCATCTGATAAATATTTGCAGTTGATAGGAAAAAAAATGACATTTGTTTATATCGTTTTGTTTATATTCTGCAACACAGGAGAGGTCAGTCTTATCTGCCGACGCATGGAGGATATGTAAGTATTGTAACTCTTTTAATTCTCTCCCACTCCACTAAGGATAGAAAACACAACTGCAGTCCAGAGATACTGGAAATGTGAAATGTAGTCATTTCTCAAAGTAATAAAATCTCACCTGAGGTAGTTTACTGCCAGGTATGCTGGGAAAGTCATGGTGCTCCATATGATACCCAACATTGAAGGTGATCAGGTTCAGTGGTCCATAGTAAGAATATGTCTCATGTCCCTTCAGGAACATGTAGTGCTCAGCTATGAAATGTCCAGAGATAGGATGCAGTCCCATGCACAGAATAGATCCTGCAATGAGGTAAACGATGGGCTTAAGCCCCCACAGATAGTAAATAATTAAATCTACTGTGAGCTGAACTGCTGCGTTCTGGACCTCCAGCTGGCACACTGGTTTAGGATTGACCACCAAAGGGCGCAGAGCGTAAAAAAAGGGCTGCAGGAAGAGCCACACCACCTTCCTGGCCGGAGTGCAGAAGAACCATCCCTCAAAATCTGTGGGGATGTCAACATCCAGCTGGTCGCCTCCCAGATATCGATGGTGGTCGATGTGGTACTTCTTGAAAGAGGCGGAGTAGGGCAGCCCGATGGGCAGGTTGGCCCACATGGCAAACCATCGGTTCCACTTTGCCAGCTTGTTGCCAAAGGCCACGTTGTGAGAGATGTCGTGAATAGCCAGAGTCAGGGAGTGGTTGATGCAACCTCCGAAGGTATAAGCCCAGAAGAAGATCCACTTCCAGGGGAGGTCGCGGACCAGGTAGCACGCCAGGAGTTGGGTTAGGACCATGCCTGATACCACCCACTTGAGATTGGGGTCTGGACCCATCAGAGACTTTATCTCTGGATATTTGGCTGAGGAAAGAGAGAGAAATGTGGCAAAGGAATGAAATATAACATGGTCAAACAACAAGTAGATCATAGAAAGGGAAAACAAAAGGAAACAATTAGGCAGAGACCAGAATCAGAAATTAGTAAAGAGAAGAGAATTTAAAAAGGATGTAGTGGATTCATTTAATTTTCAAAATAATCTTGTTGGATGTGAAGAGAATATCAGTCATGAATCCAGCATTTGATCTCATACATATCACTGTGTCATGCATGTGACCCGATACTTAGGTTTGAGACCTTCTCCTGGGATGAGCCTACTGACACAAGTAATCTCTAATTGGCAGAGGTGTTGTTTTGCTGAGGGACATGAAACTCACGGAGAAACAAAAGGTGTGATTCAAATGCATACACAGCTACATGAAGAGCCAGCGACTAATCCTAAAACTTGTAAACCATAACCTACTCTTTACAATATACAGGCTGGGATTTGTTACCTTGACCTCACCTTGTGGCTAACTATTTCACATCCAAAATCCAGGCTGAGTGCTGCGGTGACATATCCCATCATGCATCATCAGGTAATGGCACATGCAAATAGGGCTTGCAACTTTGCTTTCAGCGTACCTGTGTAATGCCCCTATGCAAACTGGGCTTAACGAAAGGTTAAAGGCAACAGCCTGGCCTCAGTGACAGTGATATAGTATTACCGACTACACCCTCTTTAATCAGTTAAAGTTTAGCCAAGAAGAATTTGCCACTGCTTCTCCAAGGTCACTCATTCTAAAGAAGTAATGTATCAACACACTGTTTCAACATTATTTGGTGTTATTGTGTATTTTTTTAATCTGCCATATTATTTAAAATTGCCTATAATGTGTCAGTTCTTCATGTTATTTGTGGTCGTATAGGCAACACGTTTCTCAGGTGCTGGTGTTGTAGCCTACCCATAGGGCATAAAGTTAAATCAGTAACCAGACATCATAAAAAAGAAGTTGTTTCAACTATGTAAAGCTACAGCAACGAGCTATAAAGTCATCACTGGATATCAGCTTCATTGTGTCCCAGAGACAACAAGTATTTTAGTTGACTCTCACTCTAAGGTTTCAGCTTCAGGTTTCAACTAAAAATGACCTCAGATTCACCTCAAAATCACGTTTTGTTCAGATATACCATTATCGAAAGCTGTGAAATATGACACAAATATCAGTCACTTCTGTGTCCTCACAGTGCACTTTAATTCCCTTTGAACAGAGTAAATGTTTATAATATGAGAGCTGAGCCTACACCTAGAGACCAAAGACTCACTGACCACAAGGTATTCAATTCATAAAAACATTTTTAAATCAAAATAACCAGCAAGATGATGAGAGAGGAAGTGAGGCACAGTGACCTCTGACATTCACATTCCTCTGTGTCTCCCTTAGGACTGGACAGAGGATAATTAAAACTAAACGCTTTAATAATTCAAGACCAGTGGCGTCAAACGACCCATCACCCTCTGGATGCTTCTTTCACACCAGAGCAATCATGCGACAGCTGGACAAAACCGAGATCAAATGTACATCAACAGGTTCAGAGCTTGTTGAGATGAGTGTTTTCATTCTAACTGCACGATCAATCTTAAAATCAAAGATGTTGGTGATATAGATTTTCACATCCTTGAAAAAGTGGGAAAATGTGAAAGGTTATAGTTAATACATTCTCTTGCATTAATATACAAATTATGGCAGATGCGGTTTAAGGTGGTTTAGTGAATGAGGATCATTCTTTCAGGGTTCCACCCAGATCCCCAAACAAAGCCTCCCTTCACACCTCACGCATAGCATTGTATCTGTGTTTGTCAAGAGCCAGGACTGTGTCTTGTTACCTAGCAAGCCCAGAGGCATTGTCAACTGCACCTGCCATAAATACAGGTCAGAGGGACAGATGATGGGAGGGAGATTGGTTTACACAAAAAGGAACAGCTTAATGCATTATGTGACTTTCTTCGAGCGCAATTATCTCCAGGTTCAGATCAAGATAGAGGCTTAAACATGGCATTCCTTTCATAGCTATCTGCATATCACTACTTTAACATCATGTCTGTGACTCTGACATGGCTAAAGAGGTGAATGACAGTAAGTTTGTCACATGTCTGCTGCTGGTATCTATACACTCCCTCTTTCTAAGAACAGATACATTTTTTTTCTTGCAAATGTCATGAAAATATTGAAGATAGTGTAGCCACAAACTCTGAGTCACCTGTGACAGGTTGCAGTGTGACACTCCTTAATGTGATATGCTGGGGGAAAATATGTGAAAAAGTTATATTTCTCTTTTATCTTTGACATCCATGTGCAGAGAATTACAATTAAATAACATCTTTAATCTCTTAACCTTAAAAATCTTCGGTTTTAAAAGAATATTTCTACTTGTCTCAAATAAATTAACAAATGAAATAAGAAGTGACTTCTTCTATGTAATTGAAAAACAATGTGTAAACTTAACGGGGGGAGGTGGGAGTGGGGGGCAGTTTCTACTCTTGCCCTGCATCCATTGTGGACATAGTTTGTTAAGCAACAGCTAGTAAACAGGTTTAACCGGCTACCATCCTCAGAGAATGAGGTAAAAGCGTGAGCTTTTATCTTATTCTCTACAAACTAACCAGACGTACCTATAACACAGTTTTCTTTCCTGTATTTACTTACCTAATATTTCTTTTCTCCTTGAAGTGTGCGGCTGGTCACTGTAGACCCATTCAAAGTCTCCTCTTCCACCTGTCTTCCCCATGACTTTCCTCGCTGTGTCTCCTGCGACTCGCTCAGTGGCGTTATGTGTGTCATCAAGGCTTCACAGTATCGGGGCACACCCACTCACACAGGTTGCGGGATGAAGGTGTGAAGTCTGACAAACAAGCCCCACCCCCTCGAGCATGGGGCGTGACAAAAACTGTTGTTCACCTGTCCGGTGTGTGCTCTCCAACATGCCGGCAACTGCATCTTAACATTATTTCAAGCACTGATGCAATACATTGACTGTGTAAAACATTAATGTGTTAACCATCAGTGATGTTATTGATAGTAAAACCGTGGCAGAACTGTAATATGATAATACCATTCTTAATAGCCAAAAACAGAGTGAATGTCTTGCCCCTATGACCATCACCTATATTTACAGATATTTGGTGTGTTCTCATAAACATTTGTTTATATACTGTCCACCTATTGTCATATGTATTATTGTATTTTCCAAAGCAAAATTCCAGGCAGTTATTGGTTCCATTTTTTTTTCTCAGTGATGTTGCATTTAACAGTATGAAAAATATTTTTCCAAAATATTTTCTGACACAGTTTCAGAATAGGTGTTTTAATCCTGAACAACACGTACTGTCCTATTATCACAAGTCATAATATACAATAATTACAGTCATGGTACTAATAAAGACTCTGGTATGTTTATGAACAAGTCCATGAGTCAGATACAGAGGTTGGTTCTCATTTGGGATATTGGGACTTTATTTTTAGTCGGCCAATTATGATTTATGACTATTAGATGTTTTTCATATAAATAATGACAACACGTGCATGTTTGTTTGTTATTTATTTTCACTGTCCTTATGATGCATTTAATGTTTTTAATTCAAATTTACGCCGTGTAGACTTTTTGGTCCAAATCACGCGAGACTTCATAACTGGAGCATTGTGGCGACGAGATTACACTTGGGTAGAGTTGTTGTCGGAGGGAGGAGGAAGGCTCAGAGTAGACAGGGGGAAAAGCTAGAGTGGGAATAAATAGCACATAAAGTAGGAGGAAATCAACAAACATCAACATGGCGTCGGGGGACACCCTGTACATAGAAACGGATGGGTCAGAAATGCCAGCCGAAATAGTGGAACTGCACGAAATAGAAGTAGAGACAATCGAGACCACAGTAGTTGGAGACGACGGTGAGCACCAGCCTATGATCGCCTTACAGCCTCTTGACACGGATGATCCGAACTCGATTCACCCGCACCAGGAGGTGATTTTGGTGCAAACAAGAGAAGAGGTGGTGGGCGAGGACGACTCTGAACTGCACACGGATGACGGTTTCGAGGACCAAATCCTCATCCCAGTGCCCGCCGTGGAGGAGGACTATATCGAACAGACTCTGGTTACTGTCGCCGGGAAAAGCTCGTCGACAGGCCGGATGAAGAAGGCTGGAAGCGGAAAGAAAGCCGGCAAAAAGAGCTACCTGAGCGGGGGAGAAATGGGTCGGAAATGGGAACAGAAGCAGGTTCAGATAAAGACTTTGGAGGGGGAGTTTTCAGTCACTATGTGGGCATCGGGTAAGTTCAGAGTCCGGAGTGAATTCCTCCAAGCTGGCCCCTTGCTTTGTTCTCAGCGTGTGTGCCGTGCGACGGGGCCGAGTTGAGGCCTTGTCCTCCAATAAAGTAGAAACTATTCCCCAACTCTGAGCAACTTAGACCCCATTTGAAATGTTTTTGTTTTTATGGGAAGCCATGTTTTATGTGTCGATGGGCGCCGCCATATTTCTCCGGTCTAGAAAGTATGGCGGCCCGAAAAAATGGCGTTTATTTGGCCGACGAAGATGGCGGCGAGAGTGGGAGCGAGTGCAGCTGGCTCCGCTAGGCCGCTGTGGCGCAGTTCAGTTCAACTGTAGCAGTGGAAGTGATGCCTTCAGGAACCGCTCATACTTTACGTTTCCGAGGCTATAAACGCACCGCAGGAGATCATGTGGTTCATAAGTTTAATTAAAACAAATGAATTGGTTTAAAAGTACTCATTGCTAAGTGCCTTATGGAAAACATGCTTTACTTAGATCAGATATGGTCAGTTAAGTGTTTTTTGTCCTGGCCTTATAAAACATTTTTAACCTGTTGCACTAACGACTGTATTTTATATTTCTTTTGTGGTTGCCCGTTTTGGATATTTCTAACTTTAAATTATGCATATCCGAGACGTGGTCATGTTTGTAAACATGGCAGCGTGATGTGTCTTCTCAGCCTCATGATCAAAGTGCATGGGGCAGTGACGGAAACAACCTTTAATCCTCATTTATTATGGAAAGGTTGTGATTCACTCTGTTTCCTCATGATTCTATACTATTCTATTTAAATACGTACTTCTAAAGATATATTTTTACTACTTTATGGAGCAGGTGTGCTGAAAGTTTATAAGTATACTGTAGAGTGTTTGATTTTTTTCTTTTCTTTTTTTTTCCCTTTTTTGACTTATTTTAAATTTGTATTATATTAGTAACAGTACAGGGTGACTGGGACTACTATTGTGTGATAAACTTTGGCCCTAAATCCTTTTTTTTCAGTTATTTCTAATTTCTTGTGTTCTGGTACTGATCTGCACCTCTCATTCAGATGACAAGAAGGACATCGACCACGAGGAGCAAATCACAGGGGAAAACTCACCTCCAGATTATTCAGAGTACATGACAGGAAAGAAACTTCCTCCAGGAGGCATTCCAGGCATTGACCTGTCAGACCCCAAACAGCTGGCAGAGTTTGCACGGTACGTGATACTAAGACTGTGTTCACCCAAGCCATATCATGACAACCACCAAATTCTTTCTTCATGTGACATGCTGTATTGATCATAACATAACGATAAGGCTTGGCCTGTTGCACAAACAGGTCTTTTTTTTAATGATGAAATAACATTTGGCTCAGGTCACTGAGAACAGCTGACACAACTGTCGACATGTCCAACTGAATCATACAATGTTTTTTTGTTTTTTTGTAGAATGAAGCCAAGAAAAGTAAAAGAAGACGATGCTCCGAGGACGATAGCATGTCCACACAAAGTGAGTGCAGTGTTGTTTATCACACCAGAATATACTAGTACTATTAAAAGATGAAGGTAGATTTTATGTGTTAATTATTGAGAGAACATACAGATATTCTCATCATTGGTATTAGAGGCATTCATTCATCCTTCTACACAAGCTACACAGTTGGTAAAGGGACACGGTCAAGTGAACATGTCCCAAGTGATTTGCTTGATCTTGTTTCTCCATCTCTCTCAGGGATGTACCAAGATGTTCAGGGACAACTCAGCGATGAGGAAGCATTTGCATACCCACGGTCCTCGTGTGCACGTCTGCGCAGAGTGTGGCAAAGCCTTTGTGGAGAGCTCAAAACTCAAGAGGCATCAACTCGTACACACTGGAGAGAAACCCTTCCAGGTGAGTCGGGTCATTCCTTCTTATGTAATGTGTATATATACATTTTTGCAATTATGCAACCTTCGCCACTGCAATCTCAAATAGCTTTCAAGCTATATATACAATGTGGACATTTATATTTATAGAGAGCAGTTGTGCAAGTTGGCTCAGGCCTGCTATTGCCATCTGAAATGCCTGCCATAATTAAATGATATCAGTTCATTTGTGAGTCTCACAGAAATATTAACTATATTAACTCTCTGTCCTCCTCAGTGCACATTTGAGGGCTGTGGAAAGCGGTTCTCTCTGGACTTTAACCTGCGCACACATGTGCGTATTCACACTGGAGACCGCCCATACGTGTGCCCCTTTGATGGCTGTAACAAAAAATTTGCCCAGTCAACCAACCTGAAATCTCACATCCTCACACATGCCAAAGCCAAAAACAACCAGTGAATCAGCCCTGAACCAGGGTAACAGCAGCAATGATGTGAGCATACACCGGAGGATCTGACCTGCGTCTCCGCTCCTTGACAGACAAACTAATGTCCCGTGGCCTGCTTTGTTGTGAGATAAGAAGTCCCCTTTGTATCGTCCCTAGATTACGATTTAAACAGAGAAGTTACCTTTTCTCTAAACTTTTTTGATATACATCTGGAGGGTTTGAACAATGAACTCGTGAGAACCCCACCTCCCTCAGGCCTCCCACCCAACTTTAGCGCTACCTGGATGGAACAATTAATGGTTTCTTCTTGTGAAGATGTTAATTCATGGATCTGCACCTAAAAACTTATTTATACCTTGACACAACCAGTTAAAATGTTTTTGCAATGCAAGTCAAATTTGCATCAATCCTCAGCAATGAAATCTTTTCAATTTTGTACTTCTCCCTGAGTGTGCATATTGTACACTGTTTGACATAAGCTCTGTGGTAATGTGTGTAGTAAGATTGTTCCTGTAGCTCTTCTTGAAGAGATTTCACCGTTTGTTTTACCTCCCCCTTTCCCCTTCATGCGAGTGTGTTTCACGGGCGGATCGGGTGGTCTTTGCATATTTTCATTTTGTACAACACAATATCAGAATCGTGTAGACAATAGCCATGTAATTTTCAATAGTGATCACTGATTAAAAACGTTTTTTTCCCCTTGCACTACCACAAAACCTGTCATTTGTCCTGTCACAGTTATTCAACCTAATGTATATTTCACTAACACTTATTAATATTCAGCCATTTAACAAGCAGTGCAATTGATAAATAATATGAAAATGCCCCTTAAGTCACAACCAGCTCTAAATGCTTTTTTTTTATGTCCAATAACAATGTAACATTTTAAAGGAATCCCAGCCCATTAAAACTGTTTAACCTTATTATTAAATGGAAGTAGTGCTTTAAAGGTAGACATCATGAATCTCATATTTGCAGTTAATGTTGACTGTATGTATCACCAGTATTGGAAGTTGCAGAAGAGTTTGGTGAAATATTTCTCAGTGTCAGTTTTGTTTAAAATGGAAAAATGAACAGGGAACTGAAACTGATCCTGGTTGGTTAATATTTCAGCCCATTGCTTGTACATAGTTTTATTACATTTTGAAACTTGAACACAGACAACAGTAGAAACTGGAGGCGACAAAGGTTTGCAATGCAAATCAAAGGTTTCCCTTTAATGTGATCTGAAATAGAGATGTTTTGTACGTGGTCGTAGGGCATCAGGTACAAAAAACTGCAGCATCTAGATCAGCTTTCTCACACATGGCTCAAGATTATCCTGAGCAATCAAAAAGGACAATTTCCAAGTAGAAGTCCAGCTTTAATAAATTCTCCAATTACACAGCACAGGCAGTTTGATTTCATTTCTACTGACTCGTTATTCTCACATTAAAACACATCTCATTTCAGCATATGGCTAAAAGATTTCTTTAAAAAAAAAAGTGCAACAATGGAGGTGGGTAGAGCTGCTGAATCATTTTAACCCACGTTACAGTGCAGTTTGGTTAATTCAGAGCTGTAAACAGCAACAAACCAAAGTAAAATCAAGTTTTGAAATATCCTGTTAATTTTATGCATTATAAAGTATGACCCAGTTAGACTGCAAATAATGAGATATTTTGCATGCAAATCTATTTGTTATTAATGAAATGAAATTTGTTTCTCGCCCATTCCCTGAAGAGTAAAATGACAAAACACACAGTATTACACATTATGGCCATATCAATTTGAACTACAAACCAAAAATACTAGCTATATCCGAAGGTCCCTTGACCTTATATATAACACTGTGTTAATATAAAAAAATATATTGTCATAGGCCTAAGTATCTAAAAGGACATTGGTGTGTTTTTCAGCATTTTGTATCTTGACTTATTTAGATTTTATGCATAGCAATCAGTAGATCATAACACCCCATTGTTCTGTATCTAGTGGCATGAATATAAAGCACAAGATTTGTGTAAACATCCAGCTGCTTGCAAGTTTGTTTCAGAGATTCAGAGAAATCTGGGTCAGTGAAAATGCACTCAACAGCAAAAACAGGCAACTGGAGTGTAGCATTAAAAATCCCAAACTACAACCATTCTTGACCTAAAAAATATTCAAAACAACGGTTTTGATCCTTTTGAAGACAGTGAACTGTTCTGATATCGACACTGTGTATCCTAAAACTGACAGAAGCAGAAATGATAGAGGCATAAATCCGAAGTGTAGGCATAGTTTCACTCAAATACACCATCCAGTCTTTGGCATGAGGTACCTGGTCTAGAGTTTGGATGTGTGATTGTTACCTGAGGCCTGTATCACGAAGCAGCATTACCAGTTTAGCAAGGTAACTTCAGGGTTACTCCTCTACTACTCATTAAGACAAACCTGGGTTGAATTACCGAGTTGGTAACCAGCGTCGTGATACCGCTTATCCAGACTGCCGTTGTTGTGGATAGGTTCAGCTGGATAGGTTGGGAGTAACCCCGGGTAGGTTGAGCTTGCTTCGTGATACAGGCCTCTGCTCTCAGAACCGCAGGTGTTCACTCAGCTAGCAGTGCAGACAGTAGTGCAGGGTAGTTCGGCGTCCCCCAGCCTGTGACAGGGTCCCACGATGGAGCAGCACAGAAACCTTTCCCCTGGACCTGCTCATCCAGACAGCCCAGGTGACAGCCTTCAGTTACCTGGAGACAAGAAAACATTAAGGATCATGACTGCAAACGCACAGCAAAAGAGTTTCCATTTCAAAACAACATGCCTCACTGAATGTGCAAATGTGCTGCTTCCTCTAGTAACTGTAGTGTTGCTGTCCTTTCTCATATAAAATTTACCACAATTACACAAAGACCATGAACTTCCAAATACGGTAAAAAAAAAAATTAAGCGGGAACTGAAAACATATTCTTTACTACAGTGACAACTACACTCACATCAAAAAGTGCCTGCCCTTTAAGCTTGTAGAGGCGAGGGTTGAGGAAGCCAAGGGCAGGCAGGCCCTTAAGCAGCCGGTGATCATTGATGAGAGACAGCATACCTCCAACCACAGGGGTTGATGCCTGGTGGGGGGAGGTGGGGCAATCAACAGTTCAGAGATGTGATGATGTACAATGATTGTATTGCTTTTCTTCTCAATATCTATAAGAGTTGGTTTAGTTTTGAGCTCATATTTATTGATTTATGTGCTTTACCGAGGTTCCAGACACCCAGGGGACAGGCACTCTGTTGATGACCACCCAGTAATTATCAGACAGGGCGGCCATGTCTGGGTAAGCCCTGCCGCTGACATTGTAGTATGACTGAGGAGGAAGGGTTGCTGCGACAGTCTTCAGATACGCCTCCACCGCACTGACCTGTGAAACACACAATATCAATTATACCATCTGTGATAACTGAACATTGACAAACACTGAGCCGGTGATCTAATATCATTGTTACCTGGTAGTCAGGCATCTTGAAGACATTGCTGAAGCCTCCTCCGCTGATGTAGTCTGTAATCTCATATGTGACCTTATATGGGTTCTTGAATGACGTTCCTCCAACTGTAGTAACATATGGGCTGGAAACAAGACAGCCACAGATGTTTGGTGCTTTTCCGAAAATATTCCAAGGGTTTAATTCATAGTTCAGTTTCTGAAATTTTGTACATCAGTCACATCACTGTCTCTGTAGATTTGTATGTCATCTGTGTAATAACACATGTAGAGATACAGCTAAGAAGAGAAACTCGTTAATTTTAGAAATTGAGTTGATATTTTTACCTTGAGGCTGGGAAACTTGGCCTGAAGGAGTTTTGGTCTTTACCCATATGTTTACAACCAGCACCACTGTCACCTGAACATGAGACAAAATCACAGAGATTAAAAAAAATTATACAAGTGATCGCACAGGTTATTTTACTGACAATCTTTACTGATGAGCTGTTGTAAGTTATGGAAAGAAAAGATGTAATCAAGTCTTTCCAATGCCATAATTGGTGTTTTATTGTAAATCACTGGTGGTGTTTTCATGTTTCGAGTGGGATAATAACATTAAATATGGAACAAGGCTCCCAGTCTGCTGACACGACGTGACTGAAGCTGTCTTATTTTTTGTAACATAGTCAGCTCTCTCTCTCAGGCCTCAGTTTACAGTTCCCCATTACTGAGATGTCCAGCACCACTGAAAACAGGAATTTGTTTAAAAAGTGAAGCAGAAACACGTGAGACTGTTGTATGTCATAGGACTGATTAAATGTCACACAAAAACGTGACAGCCACATTTTCAAAGCAAACAATCCATGATCTGTGGACAAACCGAGGCTTTGTTAGCAACTGCCAGTCGTGTATTTATTGGCCTACTTTCACCTGGCTGTTGTCTGTGAATGTTTTTGGATGTCTCTGTGCTGCAGGTGCACATTGCTGACCTGAGGCAAAGAGCAGAGAGATTCCCCTGACGCCGGCCTTCATGAACTCTGTGTTGATGCGCATCATGTAGGCAGCAGACAGGCTGTCCTCGTCGTCACCGTAGCTGATTGTGTGAACCCAGGGTAGGTCAGACATGTTGCTGAGGAGAAGCATCCACTGAAGGAAAGGCTCCTGGGACTCATGGCGGCCTGAGGAAATGTGAGTGTGTGTGTGTGTTTTTATAGGGCTTAAATGTGACACTGAGACATAACTACATCTATTTATAGCAAATGCAACTCTGATTTTTTTTTTTTTTTACAATTATTTGGTGAGAAGATGGGACAAATGTACACACAGCTAAAGCTTCATTTTCCTCTACCAACCTGGGTTGGAGAAGACCCAAGTGGAGATGTTTGCCCCTGTGCTCATGATGTACTCTATATCCAGACTGGCCTCGATACCCGCCTTTCCTCCTCCCTGGGTGCCTACAACTCGATCCACCTGAGAAAGATGCTGGAAGCTCCCACCAAACATGCTCATGAACTCAGCAAGGTCTGCTGGGTGATAGTACTGCTCCAAGAACTAACAGAGAGGACAGGTTACTAAGGTGAGAAAATCCATTCAGTACATTTATTGTTTATTATGAGCTAATTAATAGAGGTCCACACCTGAGCCACAGCCTGGCTGTTGTTCTGCGATGTTCCCACGTCAGCTGCTGTCAGGTTATAACGGGTCCTCAAGATGGAAGGAGTCACTCCCAGGTGCACTCCTTCTTTAGACCGCTTTTGATCTTTACTTAGGTCTTGCCCTTTGGGAGGGAGACGATGAAGCCCTCCAACTGTGGTATAAACAAAAAGAAGACACATCACTCAGCCAGACAACTAGCCTTTAATTTCAGATCCTAGTCTGAATAAACACATTCCAAATGACAGACAAACATTTTATTAGTCAAACAAATTATGCTCACCTAAGTCAAGGTGCTGGTGAACGTCATCATGAACATAGTACGGAGCTGAAGACCTCACTATAGATTGTCCATCTCTGACATACCGGTTGAACCTGCTTCCTGGGAGCAGCGTCTCTGCAACCCTTCACACACAAACAAAATAAAAAGACAATCACATCCTGTGTACAAATCCACTCATCCAAAACTGATGTGCTACTCCAGGTATGTGTGCTTAAGAAACTGATTGGCTTGTATGCAAAACTGATGTAATCACAAGTAAGTGGTGTTTATTCCAACTGCTCCTGAACAGTGTTAACAGTGGTTGGTGTTTTGGGTGAAGTGTATGCAATAGGCTTGGCCTGGATATCAAAATTGCAGAAGCTACGTTTGATTTCGACCAATAACCGCATAAAGAGGAACCAAGACAGACTCACAAGACAAGAGCAGCTACATGATTTACACACAGCAGGAGCTGAAGCAGAAAAAAGTACCGCTGTGTGTCGTAACTGTGTCAGGAGCAACTGAAACTTCTTGTTAGGTAAGCAGAAAAAAAAAAGTCGCCAAACAAGATATGCTTACTCTGCAGTCATGGTGCACTGTAAAAAGTCCTCAGTGCGAACAGTCTGGCAGTTTGTAATCCCATGACTCTGCAGCCAGTGACGCACCACCTTGAGTGTCAGTTGGGATGGGCGTACCAGGTCAGCTACTTCCTCCAGGGTGAGGTGATTACCTGTGGAGGAAAAGAACAGGCCTCTGTCACCCTGTTTGTTGTAGAGAAAGAAATGTGATGCAAACCTCAGGTTATCACGTGTTTGCAGTTTTTTTGTTTGGAGGGAGGGAGGTTGTCTAAGGTCATCCAGCAGTAACTGGTTCATGACCTACCATACTGTGCTGAGTCAGGGTCTGACACCAGTCTGAGTTTTTCCTCCAGCAGATGAACATTTTGCTGCTTCAGGGCAAAGGTCAGCTGCAGCTCCTCTGTAGGATCCACCCGGCCTTGATGAGTCCAGTCTCCTGGTATCCTGAGGGAAGGAGGAAAACATGTCATGACTGCCCTTAAGAAACCTGTCACATGACCCAACGGTTAATAACCACCTTTTGCCTGTATAGCTTCTGTTACACACAGCAGCTGACTAACCTGTTGAATTTATACCTGATCATCACTTTGTGTCTGCAGTCTGCAGATAATCGAACACTGCACTAGCTTGAACATTTTGACCAAAGTTTAATGTATTTGCCAAAATGTGTTTCATTGTCCTTTACAGGGTTTTCAAACAATTACACATTTCCCCAAAGTACAAATCTTGACCAAAACAGCAAAGCTTCATATTTGACTGGATTCCTCCTTTCATACACACCCATACTGCACATAATCTGTCTGTATCTATAAAGAGTCATTAAGTATTGATTTAACACATCAGGCAGGTGGAGATGTGTCATAGTAGCTATGTCTGCTCACAAGACATCCTGGTCATATTCCAGATATCCACCCCAGACCAACGAGCTGAACAACAAGGAGACGGAGAAGGTCAGTCTGTCGAGAGGACAAAAACAAACATCACAGAAGAAATGTTACAAGAGCACAGCATCAATATACACATGGATGCAGCCGGAAATATTCAAAACACGTCTTCAGTTCAGTTTGTTACTTCAGGGTTATGAGTAAACAAAGTCTCATTGTGACTTAGCAGGTCACATTAAACGCATTTCCAAATACACACAGACACACACAGAGGTAACACAGTTAGCTAGTTTAGCGCTTACAACAGGAAAAAAAACGTTTGATATCTGTCATTAGCAGCAGATTTAACCCGAAGACTTTAACCTGTCGTGTTAGCAGCAGCTTTCTTTCTTTTTTTGTTATGTAGGTCACCATAACCGGTGAAAACAAACAAAACGTGCGCTACATTACCGGCGCTGACGTCAGAAAGAGTTAATGTTACCGGACTGGTTTGTTTTCTGGCTATGTTCAGAAGAAAGGACGCAACTAAGAAGTAATTTAAAAGCACTCACAGCCCGTTCATCGTGTCCTCCTGCTGTCACACCGAACTGTTGTGTGCGGTGGGCAGGCGCTTGAGGACGCAGCGGTCACGTGACGCGCTCTCACGTGATAAGCAACAATCATTTATGTTTTTCACAACATCTCATGAACACGCCTTAAGACGGTTTATTTCACTCGCATGTTACAGCGGTCAAGCCAGCCGTCTGTCGTTTTCGCATATGACCAGCCGCTACAACATTGTAAGTGCACTCGTATTGCAGAATTTATGGCAAATACACGGAGGCGGCTGAGAAAGTCAGCGATAAGACAGCGTGAACCGACTTCAGCTTTTCAAAATAAAATGTGGGTAATTCAAAGGCAACAGAGACGTGTCAGTATGGTCCAATATTAGATGAATGCACTTTTTCATTATATATAAATGTGAGAAGTATTAAAATTGAATAAAAAGAGGTGAATCCTGTGTAGTTCTATGGTCCGGAACTGATTTGGAGTCATTGCCTCACATGACCTGGAAGCTGTTGAGCTAAAATGTTAATATTTTCATTTAATA
>OMNW01003323.1:20728-32755 GCA_900303245.1 Selene dorsalis
CCAAAAAAAAAAAAAAAATGCAGGATGTGAACTTTTCCAATCTATTCAGTCTTTTTCTTGAGTCCAGTGCCAGAACAATACAAAAAAATGATTTAAAAAATAATATTAATAATAATGAAATAATGGTTTCTTAAAAAAAAATAAAAATAAAAACTGCACTTGTGACGGCAGAGATGTATTTTTTGTATAAACTCAGGACTGGGTTCAAGGTTATTATACTAGTATTCTCCCTGTTTTCATCACAACTGACTTAAATATTAAATGTTTGAGTGTGAAAACAGTAAGAAAAGCAGAAGCCTGGGTTTTCTGTACCCTACATAAATCAGTGGCTTTCAACACGGTGTCAGGTTCCAAAAGTAAATGTGTGAGGACACAAAGTGTAAAAAAAGAAAATTAAAGTTAGTACGTCAAAATTATGTTTATTTTATTTAAAAAAATGTCCATTGTGAAACACTAGAAACTTTGTTTCGAGGCTTTCTAACACCTTTAACATTTAACAATCACATTCTGAGATCTCAAATGTGAACCAATTTCATAAATAATTGTTTCTCTAACTGTGCAAAATACACAAATAAACCATAATAAACAATTAAAAGCAGTTTATTAAAAGAATAGTTACAAATGACTCTTAAGTCTAAAACAAAACGTATTTACAGTTAATACAGTAACACAATTGTTTTTGACAGCATCAGGCCACAGTGATGAAATCCTGACCTTTCATTTAAAAAAAAAAACACATTAATCTCTCCACTTTTAACATGTGAAAGACAGACATTGCATTGTTTTGTTTTGTTTGTGTGTAATTGATTAAAGTACAAGTACAAAGAAACATCTCTTTCCTGTTCTACTGATTTTAATCCATGAATCCATCTTTTCTTTCTTTTTTTTTACAATGATACAATGATGTGCCAGCTGCAATTCTGATCAGTTGTTGTCTGAGAAGTAAAAATCTTCTTCCTCTCCACTGTCAGAGAGCTCTCCATCATTTCCTGGGAACATCTCCCAAACGACAAAGGTGTCATTTTCTAGTGAAAAATGAAACAAGAGGATTATGTAAAGTAACATGATTCATGTTACAAAGTGAATGCAGCAACAACTGCTTCCAGTTACAGTCGTTGAAATTTGATCTACTAGTCTCTAAAAACATTAAAGCAAGGATCCCCTCTAAACATCTCAACCCCTTAGAAAATACAAGAATAACAGACTTCAATTGTATTTGCTATTGGGTGCATGGATTCAATTTCTAACATGGCTGTGACACTGAACTCATGACCAGCACATTCGACTGCAAACCTACCTGTGTTACCACATCTCCTCATTGATTGTTTCACTGATGGTGTTGGTGTAAATCTCTGAAAGAAACAGAACACAGAATGACTTTGTTTGCCAATAAAAAACAATAATCAATATGCTTCAAGGTGACAAGAATCTCAGACGTAAACCTTTATGAATCGGTACCTTTGCAGGAGGAGGAGCCTGTTTGTGCACCTTGAACTGATTTTTTTTCATCCTCTTCTGGAGCTGATAGACATACTTGTCGTCATTTTTCCTTTAAAATCATGAGACAGAATAAAGGGGAGGTTAGTTTATTAGTTAGTTAGCTATACGGCATCCGAGTTATTGTATTTCTATCAGCTCTTACATGCTATAATACAATGCATTTAGTCAGCAGCATGTACCTGTTTGGAGAGCCCAGCATGCCGGGAGTGACATGCAGACACTGTGGGGTCTTCATCTCTGGGAAAACCTTTGACTTTGGGGTCAAGGGCTCCAGGTCCGACATCGCAACGTCTTGGTTCTCACTCAGACACATGGAGGGAACCTGTCCATCAAGGAAAGACACAGTGAGCCAGCCGTCTTTTTCGCGTGTCATAATCATGAGATGGAGACTGTCTCGTGATAACAGGACGAACCTCAAAGCGTTTATTCTGCATGTACGCAGAGCTGAAAATGTCATCAACGTCTTCTCTGGGCATGGCCTCCAGGAACTGACGCACCTGCTCCTTTCTCTTTAAGGTTCCCACTCGGGCGGATATCACAGGAAGATCTGTAACTACACACAGATTCATAGCTCATCAAATGTTTCCCCTTTTTTGCAAAAACATTCAGATAATTTTGGTTTTTAAAGAACAACTTCAAACCTGCTCCGTACATCCATTTATGTATTTATTTATTCTTAAGGCTTCTATTTTAATCGTTGCTAAAGGTTTCATGGTTGGGGATGAGTTTATCTGTTTATCTTTTTAGACTGCTGAACAAATCAACTTCAGACTTCTGTTATTTTACAGACCAAGAATTTGAAGTCATCCAAATGAAACTACTTGTTGGTTTCAGTTCTAAAATCTTGTTTTTGAAATGTCTACAGGAGGAAACTGCATTAGAGAGTTCAACATACTATAGCACCACAGAAACAGCGCCTCTGTAAAGTTTACATGTTGATCAGAAAAGTGGTTTTACTCCGAGTTATGTCTTCAGGCCATTACTGTGTGTTACTTTGTTGAATTACTACTAAATTGTAACTGGTTGCTGCTGTGACAGTCTTCACTCAAGCTGGTGATTTTTCTCTACCTGGATTTTTTGGTGCCTCCACCTTCTCCTTCCTGGGTATCTTGGATCCCTTAGCAGGGCTCTGTGATGCTCCTTGGGATGTGTATTGGTTGCGGCATTCTTCTGAAGAGTGTGTTCCCACAATCGCTGCAACCTTCTCCCAGTAACCTGCCATATGTTTAGGGTAGCAGGACACAGCCCTGGAAAACAAATGCACACACAGATACGTCAGAGAAGCATAAGGTTATGATTTTAGAAATGTGTTACAGTGATGCTGCATGAACACAAAACTTACTCTTGTAGCTTCAGAAGCTCTGCCTCGGTCCACACATCTTCATCTGGCTCCTCTCTGCTGCCTTTCTTTGCTTTTTGCGTCTTCCTGGATCTTGACGTCTTAGACAAAGGCTTTGTGGGAGGTGAAACTTTGGTAGGTTTGCTCCATTTACCTTTTGTTACAGTTTGTGCTGTGTTACTAGTTTTCGGTACTCTGGTTCTTGTTCTCTGTTTCTTCTCACTTCCCTCAGAATTCTCTGATGACTGACTGGATGGAGACACAAGGCTATGAGGAATCTTCTGGCTTCTCTTGCTGTGCACTCCCTGCCCCTTCTTCTTTCTCTTATTCACATCCTCCTCATCTGAAGATTGTTCCTGTTGTGTTGATGTTTCATCATGAACAGCTGGAGATTCCGTAGCAGTCCTTCTGTGTTGTCTCTCTGAAGGCCTGTTGGTGTCATGTGTCTGTTTTTTTGACCTCTGTGTTGATGCTTTTTGAGGCTTTTGAGGGACAGTGTCCACATACAAAGTTCTTTCCATAGCTGGACTCCTTTTACCGGACCTTGTTCTGCCAGAGGACTCTTCAGGGCTGCTAGTTGTCTCCAAAGCAGGTTCAACTGGATTAGAAGGCTTCTCCTTATTGTTAACTTTGGCTTGATTGTGTCTGCGGGGTGGGGGCTTCACCTTCCTCACAGGCATGGACATGTCTTCATCGCTGGCTGATGCACTTTGCTTTCTCCCTGGAAACACAGGACAGTTTGGTTTACCCACAATTCATAACTTACTCACAGCACTAAACCGTCAGCAATCACCTCAGTTACCTTTACTTTCAGCGCAGGGCAGGAATGCATGGGTGGGTTTCTGTGACTTCCTCGCAGACACTCTTGGGGTGATCTCCTGTAAGACATCAAGCATGGCAACAATGATCACGAAATTCAATCAATTATTTGTGTATATTCTGTCTCCTGTCACTTATAGATGTGAAACAATATGCCTCAGGGTCTACCCATCGCCAGTGCAGAAGCAGATAAACATTTACATGTTGAATTATATGAGCTAAACTTGAGGTGCTTACAGGGGCGCACATGGAGGTATCATAACATTCATGGATGGTAACATTCATTTGTGCATCCAGAATGACTCTTCCTCCTTTCCAGTACTCCAGAGGTGGCTTGATGAGGCGACCGCTTCGAGACACTTTTGCAAACGAGGAGGACAGAACAGGAGGACAGGACTCGGCTAGAGAGGAGAGGAAGATAAATTGGATTAACAAAATCAAAAGTATTATTTAGTTCTTTACAAAGAAATGTCTAGGCCGTTGTCTTAGGTATCTTTTATACTTACATGACTTGAGCGGTTTTTGTCTCTGCCTCTTCACTGAAACATTGATGGTGGATGCCTCAGGATTGGTCTTGGTTGTGGTGGCTCTCCCATCACTGGTCCCCTCTGTTTTTCTGTTGGGGTTTCTATTGTAAAACAAGAAACAGCTCTTGAAAAACATAATCTAGATGCCCTTTTGTGACTATAATTTTCAACCGCTTCATAGGATTCAATAGTTGTTTCATTTAAAATGACTTAACACACCCAACAAAAACAAACAAAATGTGTTTGCATGTTGCCATAACGTGAAATAAATGCTCTTACTCTCTCGACTCTGACAGATACTTCTCATATAGTGACTTCCAGTTTGGAGGGAAACCATTAACGAACTTCTTCAGAAACCAGTTTGGAAACCCTGCAGCCAAGAAGCAAATAAAAAGAATAATAATCCATGCAATATCATCCTAAAAATTTGCATAAATCTACACACAGGTTTGCTTCATTCCCATGTACTTTTAAGTTGTTTCTGCCAAAGCAAAACATCGCCAGTGGAAAACGTTCATCCATAAACAACTTACCACATTCAACACCCGCGTTCAACTTGCCATCCAAGATGTAAACCCTCCCAGAAATAGTCTTGACCACAGAATTGGAAACCCTCTCCACAACGATGTTACTGTTCCACTGTATGTTATCATCACTGAGCGGAAAAGACAAATAAAACAGTGTAAACCACACAAAATTAGTTACAATAAACTTTGATTATGTCACAATGTTTTGAAAAACACTTGCCCATGGATTCCATCAACAAACAGGCCTTTATGATTTTTCCTCAAGAACCAGTTTCTGAGAAAAATGACGCTCTCCTGCCAAAGAGAAGAAAACACAAGCCTGATCAGGGAAGATGATGGGAAGAGATGTGTCTGTAAAACGACACCTTTGGACCCCAGCACACAATTGTTTTCATGTTCAAACAACAAAAGGCTGTTTTTTCTTTAACTGACCCTTTAATGATTCCCCTTTTACCAAATCCCTAAACTTAATAGGTACTAATTTATAAACTAGTCTCTACTCACACTTGGGAATTTTGTGCGCTGGGGCCATTTGTTGCGCTTGAACACAGATTGCTGGTACTTTGGTATGGAGATCCGTGGTGAGTTGAGCACCAGCGGGTCTTCGAGCAAAACTGGTTCTGATGGGGCAGGAGGTATGAGGAAATCCTCAGGCTGATCCGATTGACTGTCCACTGACTCTTCTGCTGAGCAGCTGATGGGAGCCACACTCTCAGGAACACTAGTAAAGGCAGTGTCATCCATTTCGGCCATATTGTGAGGTGTGGGGAGGGGCACGTCTCTGGACTGATGGAAATGATTTCCTGTGGAAAGGCAGTTAGCAGTTATAATCTAAACTGAGCCATGTATACATGAGCCAAATGTTTTTCCTCAGGTCTTCATAATACACTCACCCCCATCAAACAGTTGCCTTGTGCTGCTTCTGACTTCAAGAGCTCCTTGCTGCTCCCTTTTACTCTCCCTCTCCTTCATGTATGCAAACATCTTGGCAGGGGACAGGGGAAGGTATCTGTCCATCACAACAGAGCAACCTGTTAAAAACAACCAGAAAACATCAATTAATCAATTTCTTCTTATAGAACATGATGACAAAGAATTTCACTTTGAGACAAAGGAGCAGTCATATCTCACGTTTCAGTACAATGGGTCTTGATGGTGGGAACTGGTTCATCCGTGATGGATCAGCAGGAAACCCCCTGTCACCTAGATCCTCCAGGAAGGTCCTGGTGTGGATCTCATCCTCAGTGGAAGCACTGGAGATCTTCCTTATTTGTGGCGGACTTGCACCTTCGTGGTTGAACTCCTCCTGCTCCAGCTTTCTCTTCCCCATCCTCGTCTTCATGGGGGAAAACGTTTTGACCGGAGACATCAACTGGTCGAGAGGAGCTCGATTCCCCGCAAACACACACCTCACCCGCTCCCTTTCTGTCTTTATCGGAGTCCTGCCGGCCACCGGGAAACCGCCCGGGTCTCCGATGTGAGGTTGTTCTGTGTTTTTGTGCTCCCCGTTGTTGACCAGAGACAGGGACACCGCAGCGGACTCCGGGAAGTCCCTCTCTCTTGGTGTGCGTCCGTTTTTCGGCATAAAATGCATGTCCTCCACATGTCTGCTGCTAATGTCCGATAATGGGTACGCGAAGGTTTTCTGCGGAGTCGATATAGGCGAAAGGGTCAAAGCATGCACTTCACCTTGATAAGAACCAAACCTCTGATTTTCCTTGAGCTCCGTGTTGACCCTGGTGCTTTCCGCTCTCTTCCTCGGCGAGTTAAAACCTGCTCTGTGTTTGTCTCTAACGTTACACTGCGTGTCCATCGCGCGCATCGCTTCTCGCTGTACTTTGGATTTCAGCTTCGCGAATATCTTAGCAGGAGATTCAGGTCGTGGGTTTGTGTGTTGTAATAAATGCTGACGATGATACGACGCCATGGCTTCAGGGGAATTTAGTTAACAGACACCTAGACATACGATCGCTACTCGTCCGCTTCCCCACAAATTTCAAAATGCTCGCCACTGCCGCCTTTGGCTAGAAATCTGTGACGCAGTTCCAAAACAAAGTCGTCACTTCCGCCATTGAAGCGATTTGGATTTCCATTCTGTATATATAAAAATAAAATTATTTAATCAATTAAACATAACACGTGTTATTTATATGCATTTGGCATCGTATCAGTCTTAAAATACGACAGTTAGTGGTTGCAACTCCGACAGTAGAAGATAATGTATGTATGATTGTTCTATCCAGCAGAGGGCAGTAATACAACCGTAGACTGTACACGTACCGTCGAAGAAGTAAAAGAAGAAAAAGAAAAATACGCGTTCTGAGCAGGACCGGAAGTACAAACCAGATTCTCGGTAAATGAATTGTGTGTGACTGTCTCTCTGACTGTTGAGCGGTCTAGAGGAAGTATTTGTGTTTATTTTTGTCCGTTTTTAACAGGAACAGAGCCGAGTGCTGTGACAACAACAAAACGGACTGTTTGCGCCGTGGATATATTTGGAGATAAAGTGTTGTTTCGCTGTCTGGAAACTCCCGAGTCGGTGTGACTGAAGTGATGCAACATGGCAGCAGCAGCTGTCAATAGGTGTTTGTTCTCAGCTCTGAGGACACACAATCGGTGTCAAAGACGAGGACTTAACTCTCTTGCTGAGAGGACAGCCAGTCGGGTGTCCTCGATTGTTGTATGTGACCACAGGGCAGCGGAGGGGAACGCGAGCCTGGACAGGAGAGGTCCTGCCGGGGACAGGAGGAGCGGTGGGGACAACAGCAGCAGATCTGGTCTGCTCAGGACAGTGTCGGTGGGTCTGGGTCTGTGCGGCGTGGCGCTGCTGGACAACCACAGAGACAAACAAGAAGACCACAGACGATTCTCGTTGTCTGGACGGATTCTCGACCGCATCCTGCCATCAGCTCAATGTGCTTCCCCCTTCAAACCTGACAGCCCCCGATATAAATACAACTTTATTGCAGATGTGGTGGAGAAGTCCACTCCAGCTGTTGTGTACATTGAAATAGTGGGCAGGTGAGTTGAAGGAAAATTTGTTGTCTGAAATAGTTAAAAAATGAAAAAAAAATCAAATGTTAATCCATACAGTTGGTTTGGAGTTTTATAAACATAATTGGACTTAATCATGAGCTGTGGGGAATCACAACTGTATTATCATCATGTGACACTACACACATGTAGATAAAAAGACAATGGGAACATATTTGTAGCTATGAAATACTAACTGTAACAAATTCATTTTTTGGCATCGATTAAGGTTAATAAGTTACCAAATAACATGACAAAGGTCCATCATAAACTGCAGAACTCAGAAATGTATTTTATTTATTTGCAATAACTTTTAACCAAATTGTTAAACATAAAAAATGGAGAACTGTGAAGAAAGAACAGCTTATTTTGTAAACAGTGTTATTTTCTAATGACCTGCTCTTTGTGTTTCACAGACACCCGTTTTCAGGAAGGGAAATCCCAGTGTCCAATGGCTCTGGTTTCATTATCAGCAGTGATGGCCTCATCGTCACTAACGCCCATGTTGTGGCCAACAAGAGAGGCGTCCGAGTGAAGCTCAATAATGGAGACATGTACCATGCCACTGTGCAGGATGTCGATCCAGTAGCAGACATTGCCACCATCAAGATCACTGCAAATGTGAGATATGTGATGAAAATATATCTGCTGAATGGACTGAATGTCTAGGTTTTTTTTTCTTCTTTATTTCATATTTTTGTGGACTTTCATTAATTTCTGTTTTAATGACTGATGAGGGCTTCACACAATAACACATTCAACCTTACTACAGAGACTGCTCAGAAAGTGAAATGATCAAAAAAAAAAAAAAAACAAAGATTGGGGAAGTGCAAAGGTTTCAACATGAATAAGAAATTTGCACAGTTTGTACTGCTGTACTTCTGCTCATGAAAATAACAAGGCAGTGACTGGTGTGGTTTCCTGAAAATGTTAAAATCTCATAAATAGTCCTATTGTCTGATTAGTAATGACTTTGGACCTTCCTTTAGAGGTAACTTTGTTGTTGGTTATTTTTTTATAATTTGAGAAATAAAGGGGTCTATGTTGTAGAACAGGACAGATGAACGACTATGTATTTTATCAGGAAAAAGTAGAGCATGGAACGACCCACTGTTGAACTTCTCTCTCCTCTCCTCTGACACACAGAATCCTTTACCCACACTAACTGTTGGTCGGTCGTCTGACGTCCGACAAGGAGAGTTTGTGGTCGCCATGGGAAGCCCCTTTGCTTTACGCAATACAATCACATCGGGGATCGTCAGCTCAGTACAGAGAGGCAGTAAAGAGCTGGGCCTGTCCAACTCCAACATGGACTACATACAGACGGACGCAACCATTGACGTGAGTATCAGTTAAATAAATGTGTTGCTTTATTTATGTGTGGATGCACATCTTTTTTATGTATAAACTTCTGTAAATGTTAGGAAAAGAGTGTGGTGATGGATGAGGAATAAAATGACCTCTGACTTGCTCTTTAACGTCACATGTGATGTGATTTGTTTTGCAGTTTGGAAATTCTGGAGGTCCCCTGATTAACCTGGTGAGTCACAAATCCTATTTAACTCTTAATCATCGCATACATGTTGGCAAACCTGTTCTGACTGCTGTGGAGAAGAGAGAGTGATTTTCAGAAGTCTGAATTTAATGTAGTTAGAGTTGCGACCGGAGTCTTTGTTTTTATTGCAAAATGTCTCATTTTGCAGTTTTTTTTCTTGCTAGCACAGTTCATATAAACTGACTGTAAACTAATAGTACTTTAGTCTGTTTTGGTGCGAGTTCAAAAGTTGCCCCTTTAAAATCTGAAAGAATCATCAATATGAATAAAACTGCAGTGTTTTTTACGACTAGACAAATTACATACGGGTTGACAAAACCCTCAGTCTCAGTCTGGTTTCATACCACTCCTTATTTGGATGTGTTCCTCTCCTCTGATTAGGATGGTGAGGTGATTGGTATAAACACCATGAAGGTCACCGCAGGGATCTCCTTTGCTATTCCATCTGATCGCCTGAGAGCTTTTCTTGATCAATCTGCAAAAAGAAAGAGTAAGAACAGAGCAAGAATCTAAACACATATGTCTCACCAGTTTCCTGTCATCCATTTTCTCTCTCACCTCCAGCTCTTTTCTCTTCTGTGGGAAAGAATTTTTCATCATATTTGTGTCGATCTCTTTCAAGGTTCCTGGTTTCGTGAGTCAGAGACAAAACGGCGATACATCGGCGTAATGATGTTGACCCTGACCCCAAGGTAAATAAAAATAAGTTTTTTTTTTCAGTATAACTGAGGTCAGACTAGTTGCATCAGTGTTGCAGCTTTGTGTTTGACACCAGATGTTTGTTTTTTTTTCTTCAGCATCATTGCTGAGTTGAAGTTAAGAGATCCGTCCTTTCCAGATGTGACACACGGCATCCTGATTCACAGAGTCATCATGGGCTCCCCGGCCAACAGGTAAGCAGACCAAGCTGTTGTGGATAAGAACAAGAGGCAAAACATGCTTCTTTTTTATGAGGCGCATGTGTTTCATTGTATTGAGGTGCAGCCAAGACAGTAAAAAGCATTTCCAGATAAAAGAACACCGTGTTTGGAGTGATTTACAAGTTCAGTGTTCAAATCAAGTTTGATGTGAAGAGACAACATGTGTGACGATAACATCTGAAAACCTTGTGCTGTCTCACTGGTTCCAGAGCTGGGATGCTATCCGGAGATGTGGTGGTGGAGATAAATGGAGTGAAGGTGAACACCTCAGAGGAGATCTACCAGGCCGTCCGCAGCAGTGACAAAATCACCATGGTGGTGCAGAGGGGGAACAAACTGCTACAACTGCAAATGACTCCAGAGTACACAGAGTGACACAGATTTCATTCTGTATTTGTTCTTGTATGCAAGAGAAAAAAAAACTGTGACTGAGACAATTTTTGTTATTGTAATGGAAATCGCAGCAGTAAGACTGCAGTGTTAGCGTCAAGTAAAACAATAGGTGTTGGCAGCCATTATCAGCTCACATGTTGCCTGTCTTTTCTATATGGGCGATGACTCCTACCTACACAATGATTCTATGTCCCATTTCTCAAATACAAGGAAGGATTGTGAATCTGCCAGCATCTAAAGACATCAGTATTTATTCCCAGGTTTTTCTGAGTACAATAAACAAAGTGTTTTATACCTCAAAGCATTTTGTAACTTTTTAGAGAAAATCAGTGATTAGCACATTACGATTTGGGTTTCTACAGCACAAAATCCAGTATCTGTAACGATGTTACGATTTGGGTTTCTACAGCACAAAATCCAGTATCTGTAAAACAAGTTCATGAAACAGAAACAATGCACTTTATTAAAGCCATTTAATGTTAGACAGCAAAGGGAAGCATGAGAGACCCAACAATGTGGCGTGAAGAGATGGTTAAACCGACTACCATTAACAAAGCAGAGAAGTTTGACAACTATGTCGCTATGATGACGATGATTACAAGTAAAATCTGAATGGTTGAGATCCACTTATTTAGACAGACAGTTTTGTATGTCACACAGTAAAAACCAAAAAACATGAATTTATTCCATGTTAGGAGACAAATGCCAATTCTTCATGATGAGAAGCGAACAGAAAGTGGAGCAATTACTCTCAGGTTTTAAGAGCACAGGTCTAAGCTGTGAAGCCACACTGAGTAGATTAAAATTTCCCTGGTATATGTACAGTAACACACACTTACAGTAAAGTAATAAAGTGACATGTACTGGACTGCTACACAATTAAATGTATTTACCTCAAAGACTGATAGCTATTAAATGGAGATAACATTCAAACAACTTTAGGTTTAAACAATATTTTCATACTTCTGGACTAAAGACATCTTGTTAAGTACGAGTACTACAACATACAAGTATGGGAGGAAAAATAAAATTGTTCAAATCCCATCAAAACTACTTTAAAAAGGCTTAATATATATTGCTGGTAATATTTTTCTTTTTAAGAAAATATAAATTGTGCGACTGAAGCTTACAATACACTGCTGGCAGTAGCGCCAGATTCTGTTGGTGACCTGCTGGAGAAGGGTCATCGGTCGAGGCGCTGTGTGCTGAGACTCCCTGGAAGAGAGAGAGAGAGAGGAAAGAAAAAAAAAAACAAAAAAAAAAAAAAAAAACAGTTGGACATCTCATGATGCCTGAATCCCTTGCACCAAAACCCAAATGCTGCTATGGTGTTTGTCACGGTGGAATGCTGCAGATATCACGTGATGTGCACAAACAGCAGCCAAACTATAATCAAATTCATAAAGATACATAA
>OMNW01003325.1:12425-39470 GCA_900303245.1 Selene dorsalis
TTTTCCAAATTTCTAATGTAATCTAAAGTTTGCATGCTTGAAAACTACACATGAAACATATAACAGCAGGAGGCATGTAGATATTGATGGGAATCCATTTAATGCATAAAAAATTGGTTTGACCTTTGTTCTTTAGGATGTACTTTTTGCTTTCACACCAGATTATAGTATTGGGCTAGTCTGTGCAAGAAATGCAATAATCCAATATGAGAGGCAAAGAAAATGGAAAGGGGGGCGGTAGTGAAAAGGGCACAGATACTCTCTGAACAGCATCTTTGAACCACTGGGTGTGTAGAGACAGAGAAAGGCTGTGATGTGCTTTGAAGAACTCAGAATGACTCCTAAATTTTAACATCTTATACCTCATGAAGATAGTTTCAGCACTTGCACATGCGCGTGCACACACCCACAAACACACAGACAGCTACGAGGTGAGATGACCAAGAAGGAAACAAGTGGTGGGGGAAGAATTTGTGAAGCAGGACGAATCAATGATGTCCTCTCTTCTCTCTTTCTCTGCCCCTCTGGTTTTCCCTCGTGTTTCTTTTTCCCTTCCCATCTTCCTTTCATCCATGCATTTTTTACTGTATCTCCCCGTCTTCCATGTCCTGCCCCCTCCATCGTTTCCGCAATCTCCCACCTGGCCTGGAGGTTGGGGGGACATGCTGAATAAAGATACATGCAAATCAACCTAATAGGATGGAAAATTGGAAGGAAACAGGGATCTTTTCCCTTGGAGATATTTTTTTCTGTCACTATCTTTCCCCCCTTTACTGTTTGCATGTTTTCAACAAGGTTTGCTTTCTCTCGCCTACTGATTCATTTATTTTACTTCACTTCCTCTCTAACTTACGATTTGTTTCATTTTTCTCCCTCCCATAATGGCCATCTCTCTTTTGCCTTTTAACGATGTGACTCATCAGGTAGCTCCTCTCTAACCTCCCTCTTTTGTCTTATCACCCTCTCCATCTCACCCTCTAGGACTTTTTTACATAATTATAATAATCAGTTCCATTGGTGTTGCCCCTCGTCTAACCTCCCTAAAATAGCCCTTGCTAACACGCCCTTTAGAGCGGCATCCTCGCTTTTTTATTCCCTGATCAGAGGATGGGTGAGAGGAGGTTGTACACCATCTGCATGCTCTGTGTGAAAAAATCAGAATTCATTAAACACCTTCTTATGCTCCTTCATAGCAGCTGTAGCATATTTGATACAATCAGGGATCTTGATCAGGCCTTATTTAGCAGTTTAGCTCCGAGCAAAGCTTGGGCTCACTTTGAAACATACTCTGATGTACAGGTTTATTGTTGAGCAGGTATGTGTGTATACTGTACCTACTTAATTTACAGCTTCAAATGCACTGCTATATTGTGTATAGTCTGCATCAGAGCCGGTTGGGGGATCAGTCCGTCACTTTAGTTCAGGCTGATTTACACAACTATTGACTGGGACGCCATTTAGTGTGAGTAGACATTAAACACAGCCAGAGGATGAATCCTATTAACTTCAACAAGGACCACTACATTGGATTGTTAAGCACTTGTGCAGTGCAAAGGGCACAACATTTCTGTGCAGTTATGATCCCCAAAAGATAAATCATAATAACCTTGCTGATCCTTTGACACTTTCTTTAGTGCCATTATGAGGTTGACATGTGGTTTCTATACATCTTCACTGCAACATCAGATATTTTTGAACAAAACAAAATTGTAACTGTATTACATTTCAACATCAACATAGTTAGGCTGATAGCATTTTATTCATTCAAAAATGTTGCCTCTGAAAATAATCCGGCCAGTAATTATGTTTCCTACAAAACTTATTTGTTGCTGTAGATCGGTTGTAGAGAAATGTAATTTTAAGGAGACAGGGCTGATGTTGACTTTTTGTTATGGTATGACAAAGTCACCATTAGTTTGGACGCCCAGTCCAATAAAAGACAACGCACACATTTCACAGACGTTTTTGATTTCTGCAGCTGATATCTGTATGAGTCCTGGTGTACTACTGCATGGTGAGCGGATAAAAGTCACATCTGAACCAATACCAGCAACAGGATATTAGTCTGTAAGCCAATAATAGGCTTGATATGGAGCTTGTCCCTGTAGACAACAATGTCAAAGAAAATCTCTTCATAAATGAAACTCATATCCTTAAGTAACACTAAACATTAAAAAAATGAAAGGATGTTTTCAAAAATAACTGTTACGCACTATAAATTCAGTAGAAGTGGAATAGGTTAAAGTAAAGATTTAATTCTTTGTTCTGGGGCAACTGCTCAGAAAAATCCAATGTATTATTTCCACAAGAACACAATATTTATTTAGGCTTCATTCACACAGCAGGAACTGTTTTTATCTCTGGAAAATATTTTTGCTATATTTTATTTAATGGAAACAAATATAACATATTTTGATGACACTTAGCCATATGAAAGAAACTGTCAATAATGATTAACTATTTTAAACTCTGTGCTTAGTTGAGAACAGGGACACCCAGTTTTTCTGTACATTATGTTCTAACAGTTGAGCTGACAGACATTTACTGGCAAGCAAAGTCAAAAGGGTTAGCTTAACATGTGAAAAGACTGAAGATGTGTGTGTGTGTGTGTGCCATGAAGAGCTTGCATGCTTTCCCAAGTGAACTGCCACTATTATGTGTGTTTGAGCTGGTGGGCACATTGAGCCATCACATTAAAGAATGTCTTTCAATTGTTCAAAACATTTAACGGAAGGAAATGTTTCTCACACAGTGACAGGACACCGAGGGTGTTTCCAAGGTCTTCTGACTCTCTGAAGTCACTTAACATAATTTACCACGTGTGTCAGATGAGACCGGAGATGATAATTGAAGGTGACCTCAATTTAAGAACAGTGCAGTTTGCAAGGAATTGATTCTTGTAAAAAGGAGAGTATTTCTGCCTCTACCAAAAGGTGAGGAATATGTGCTGATGTGAGGGGGAAAAGACAGCATGAGTAAGTGTGAAAGAGTAAGAGTGTAATCATTGTGGCTCTATTATGACTCGTGCTGTCTTTCTATCTCTTGTATGGGACCTCTAAGTATTAAGTCATCTGTCTCCATTCGAGCTGTCTCTCTATCTGTTCTGCCCATTTCATTTTAGCCTTCTCTTCTTCACATGTTCCCCTTTCCTTAATTAAGCAATGTATCAGTCTTTCTCCTTTCACTCATTACGATCCCATCCCCCTTTACATGCTCCTTCTTCTTTATCATTTAGGAACAATCTTTTTTTCTTTCTTTTTTAAACTGTGCTGGTTCTCAAATATAAATCTGATGCCGTGAAGTAATTTAAGATGTCGCAGATAGCTAACGAAGCAATTACACATGGCAGACTTGTCGCCTCCATATAAAAGAGCAGTAGAGCCTGGTATGCCTGTAGATATGTATAGAGAGATATAGGCTCCCTTGTATGAAGGTAATGGAGCAGAAAGCCAATTCTACCACAGTGCAGCTGTAATAATTATGACCGATCTCAGGTGTCTCCTATTATCATTATCATTAGACAACTGTATGCATATGTGTGAAGTATGATGGGGATAGATGTCATGACAACGGATTGTGGATTAAAAAAGGTGAGAGCAGACAGGGGAAAGGTGGAGGATTCACAGGACAGGCAGGACAGAGGGAGGGACGAGAGAGGAAAGATGAAGAGGAACGGGCATTGTGGAGAAAGAGAGGGGTCCTCAGAAGAATAACTTAATTGAGGTAAGATAGGAGAACAAAACATAAAAAATGGACTGCTGAACTTTGGAGCTGTCATTAATGAGACTCTCAGCAGGTCTAAGAAAAAGACTGAAAGAAGAGAGAGGGCAGCGGGGGAGCAGGGCAGAGAAAGCTCAGGTTAAGAGGTACTGTTGTAGAGGTAATACTATAATTGGAGGATTATGCATACTGTTAATGGTATGATCAGACACACACTCACACACTTATATGTCAGTATCCCAGTGGTTTCAATATATTTGGGCTCATTGGAGACTTGTGTCTATAATTCAGAATGATGCACACTAAAGGGCTTTTCTATGTAAAATGCATGGGGATACACGCATTATCCATAGTTTTTAGAGGACACATCAGTATCCTGAAAGCACTCAGCTACAAGAGAAATACATTTGGCTTCATATGGTATGAAAGTCAATGCACACAGAGTAGGGAGAGATAGATAGATAGATAGACAGAGAGAGAGAAAGAAATGATGATCATCTATAATTTAGTCTGAAAAATAACAAATGTTAATTTAATCTGGTTCAAGAGCCTGATGTGTTTCTTCTAGGAAAGGTCATTGTCAAGGGACACCTCAGGGTCCACAACCATTAACACACAAAATTACCACAGAGTAAAGACTAAATAATACAACAAAGGTTGGCCAAAGCAAGGCTTGCAAATGCGGAGGATCAAATATTTAGTAGATAAGGCTCCTACTGCATCATGTGACCAAGGGGAATGTTAAATACAGGCAAACCTTAAAACATTGTAACACAGACACACCAGGCTGAGGGGATAGGACTAAAGGCAAATGGGAAATGAACAGCAAAAGACAGCAAACTAGACAGACATACCTCCTGTCTATACAACATACAGAATATTATATGGATTTGTCCCAAGTTGCACAGATACATGTATATCAACATGATTGATATGTCTGATTTATTTTACTTAAATTTGTTGGGGTCTCCTCTGTCCTATATCCTCATCACTCCTCCAAATTTGATTTAAAAAAAAAATTAGTTCAGTACTTAATTCCTTTACTAAAACCTGCAGTGAAGTGGCCCCCTCCTGTGAATCTGGGAGCTACTCAAGGTGAGACTCACACACGGACACACAGACACTCACAGACCAAATTGGGGGAAGCTTTAATCCCATGTCATTTCATGCAATTATTAGGTTGTGTGCTTCTGTCCTGTTTTCTGTCAAGCTGAATTGAAAAATACATTTAGCTCTTTCTGACAGGCATCCTGACCAGTGGCTCCTATTAAAAAATCCAGCGCATTGCCAGATGGAAAGCTTCACACCCACCTCCTTCAACCATGTTATTAGAGCTATTGCTGCTAGTGATGATTTCTTTTGTTAATTGTGATTGCAAGCCGATTCATAAAGTAATAATTAATCTTATTTCTGTTTTTATAATGGACCAGACCTTAACCAGTAATTTATAATCTAGTTAGCATATCGGAAAATTTGTAAAGGTAACAGTGAATGAGAATGTCATTTTTTGGGATTTCTACTTTTTAAGAGGAGAGAAAAATACTGCTCTGAAAAGAGCACCGCACCAAGGTTAGTTTCTTACAGTCTTTTTCCACCAAAATAAAGTATATGCAAATATTTCTGACTAAAGCTGGCCATTTATAGCTCAAGTTAATTCATTTTTTTTCTTTTTTAAATCATATCAAATTATTAGGAAGGTGGAACAGTGTCCTTGGTTACTTGAAAGAATATAATGGAGGGAGGGCCATGACAATAATGTGATACAATATTTGTATGAATTACAAAAAAAAAGTCATCTTCATTGCACAGTGGTGATTCATACAGTATAATGAACCTGAGAATTAAGTGTTGTCACTCAAGCCATCATTACATAAAGGGAGATGTTAACCTGAGGTGAGAGAGACAGGGTTACTTTTCATAATCATCAATTTGCATCAAGGTCTTTGTTCACCTTTAAAACGTCATCTCAGGCTCATGCTGCAGAGGGAAACTATTCTACATACGCATCAGGTTGTCCCTGCCCATCGCAATGAAAATGGAAGCGATCTGAATTTATATTACATATAAAGCTGATTTTTCTGTAACATCCTCACGGTTAACTCAAGTGTAATGAAGGTGGAGTGCTTAAACAGCCCATGCTGGTTAGCATTTTATTTTATCTTATCTTTATTCAAATTTCTTTTCCCTGGTACCTTGTGGTTTTCCATTTTCTTTCAGTTTTCCCTTTGCTCACATTTATACACGTACTGGGTCAACCAGGGCACCTCTCTGGTGTTTGTTGTTGGTGGTGGGGAGCCAGCTTCCTCTTTTTCTTTTTTACTAATCTTTTCACTGCCACGCTTTTCTTGCAGGTTAGATGCTCTGAATAAACAGCACTTTATATTGCTCCTCATCATTTGGAAAGTCACGATTCAGCTACAAAGGAAAGTTATCTGGTTCTCTGGGAGTGAGCCTCTCTTTAGTCATTTGATGCCATGTATAAATTCAATTGAATCCCAACGACGGACCAACAAATGCTCAGATTATTAAGGGGGGCTATGGCAGGAATATTGTATAACAAGTGCCTTAACTCCCTCAGAAGTAATTATGCTCTGTGATTAGGGAATTGTGCATTAATGTAATTATGCTGTGCTTTAAAGATTAATTGTGTCTGTGATGGCATGCTGTGTTATGTTGTTGTCTCACCACATTATCCATAATCACAGCTCACTATCTCAACTGTTATCTGTTAAGAGTTCCCTCTGGTATGGAGGACAGACAAAGTGAGTGTGTCTTATTTTTGTGCACTGGTAGTTGTGTGTGTGCGAGATTCATAAGTGCATATGCATGCCCCACCTGTGCATACAGATGTTTCTATGTCCAGATGACTTTTATGAAGGATTACGCATTGCAAGTTTGGGTCATATGCTCACGCATATCTGATGTTTTCCCACCTGTATACATAATTCACCAAACCTGAGGCTGTTTCTCAGCTCAGCACATCAGCAATATCCAAAAATTAAACTGTGAGAAAAGAGCAGGCAAGAATTTTAAAGGGTTTCTGCTCATCCACAAATGCATTAAGGAATTTAGTTTTCTTTTAAATTAGGTTGAGCATAAAGATATCAAATACTATGAAGTTATATGAGAAATACAGATTTTACATATAAGGTTTGATTTTATGGCATAAGCCAACAGACACTGTAGTCAGGGAATATCATTTTACAGACAATTTAACACAACCATGCCTGCACACGTAATCTACACTCATTCACATGCAGGCACGAGCCTGTGTACACACACACATGCACAATCAATCAATAAGCAAATAGTGTTATGTCTGTGTGTATGCGCCTGTGAGGGGAAGCAATGTCTTTTACGAGGTCTCTTAAAATTCATTATGCATGTGTCATTACCAAATACCACTTCAAAATGCTTCTAATTAATCCAATTAACACCCAGCTTTATGGAAGATGGGGGGGTTGCTGGGCAAATGCTGCATCCTACTGGTGCACAGAAAAACAAAAAAATAAACAGGAAAAAAACACCAAGAAACCCAACACAGTCAAACAAAGGGGAAGAGGGGGAAAGGAAAGAGATAAAAACTGTGCAATCCTTTTAACTGCTATTCGTTTTGTCACGATAATACAGGCTTTGAAAAAGAAAAAAATATTACAGAGGAAGAACACTGAGAAAGGAAGCAGGGTACAACCCTTCCTCCACAGTGGTGACAGCCACAAGGAGGGAAATACCTGAATAAATATGAGATGAAAATAATGTAGAGAGCAGGTGCACTGAAATTCCTCGGTAAATCCAGGAATTATGTAAATCCACTCTGTGTGTTAGAGAAATTATTCCGTCTCCACCCACAGTAGCACACCGCACAGGGGTTCTGTTTTAACTACTTACCCTACTGACTCCTCTCCCCCTATCCTCTCCATAATTAGTTCCCAGGATTTCAAAGAAGATGTTGGGGTTAGTGCCGTTGTCAGTGAACTCCAGGAAGCTGGTGAGGCCACTCACTCCAAACTGCAAGGACAAAAAGGAAATGTTTTGAATAATAACAACGGGATCAATCCTCCATGTAAAACATGAGTATTACACTTTTATCAATTTTAAGATTAGAAACGATAACTGATCACAGTGAAAAGGAGAAATGAACCATCTATCCATTCCTTATGAAATGATTATATCTCCTCAGCAAGTACGTGTATGTTGTCATACACTAGAGCAGGCATCACCAAATGGCGGACCTTGGCCCGGACTCAGTTTACCCCTGTGTATGTACATAGGGGTAAGCTGTAAGACATAATTTGGACTTCATGATATTCAGACATTCCTTTTTATCTGGATTTTAACTGAATTTTAACTGAATACCCCTGCATTAGAGTATACGTGATTCTCTATCTGTACACATATGTAGTCTACATACATGCATGTTTACAGGTTTCTGTATCCAAGACAGAAGCCACTGAAGGAATAACAACAGTATGTGAGACGAAGAGATGTGTACAGGCTGATGAAATAATAGTCTGTTTAGGGCCACTGAAGATTTTTTGCAGCAGAGTGTTTCAGTGGCCAAAGTGAATACATACTTGAAGTCATGATGGCCACACACGTACGTACACATACACACACACGCACATACGCACACAGTATCAGTCCCAGCCTTCGCCCTGCCTCCCAGTCATGTAACTTGTCAGTAAAAGTGACACTACAGCTGTTTCAAAGGAGCAGAGGTATTATCCTTCTTAATATGATTCACTGTGTGTGTGTGTGGGTGTGTGTGGGTGTGTAAGATAAACACCAACTTCGCAAGCAACTTACAATAGAAAGTGCAAATGAACAGATGTTACATTCTTGAGACACATGGTCATCATTTAAGTAATGAGCTTTATTTAGCTCATAGCTGCTTTACACAATAGTGGCATATCCTTCATTTTAGCTAAAATATTCAACAAATTTGTGTTTGTCCTCACTGATATAAATGCCATGGGCAAAAAAGTAGTCACCTGTCAATATAACATATTCAATAGCACCGCACACTTCATCCTGCAAAAATGATTATAAGGATGAATCAACACCTCTCTTAAACAATGTAATTAAAATTGTACATTGTCACCATCATGGCAGTGGGACTTATTGCAAGCCTGTTTTATTAGGCTGTATTAGTTTAGCTAGATGAAACTTATGAACTATTTGATATGGCTCATAAACAATGTTAATATGCTATATGGTTAATTAATCTAAATTGACACACACGTATATTGTTACCGTATTCAATTATTTTATTCCCATGGGATGGCCATTCACACACATATATACACAGCTATAATTGTTAGGACCTTGTGCTGTCCTCCATTCATTGTCGACAGCTTAATCAAAACCTTAACATGAACCAGGATCTCAAAAATGATATTTTACCAAACACATAATGTCTTGAAGCTTCTTCAAGAGAAGAAGAAAGTAAATAAGACCATGTTTTATATTAACAGCTACAGTAAATTTGGTAAAATTAAGCTTGACTCCTGCACCTGGCTGAGAATGTGTGGCTGCATTACAGGAGTTACTGAGCCATAAAAGTAATCAATAAAACTTTTAAATGAATCTTAAACCTAACTGCTTGAGTCACTGCGCCTGCCAAATGACAGGGTTGTGATATGTAGTCTACCAACAGATCAAAGTGCCCAGTGCACACTTCAAACTTTGAAGATCAGTGCAACAGCACTTTCACCTGCTGCATTTTATCCCCCCACTCTGAATTTGTGAAGTGAAGACCAAACAACATCAACAGAGCTTCTCATTAACAGCTGCAAATAAGTATTTATCATTACCATGATGGCCCGACATATCAAAACGCTGATTAAACACACAGGCACCCACATTAAGTAAAGCACACTGCTGATACACTGGAAAATGGAACTGATGCCAGGCTGTAGAACTCAACTCTATTATTGCTTAGGGCTATTTAACACAGCTCTGTTGAGACAGCCATCAGGGTTGGTTTAACAGCCGGGGCTGGCTGATGAAAGTGTTGCCAAACCCCAGCCTGATCTCAAGGTGAAATGCAGAGATAGATATGAAAGCCATTGCGCTGCATTTATTATTGTCTGACACTAATCCTAAATTAGCATTTCACTTGGCTTCATCATTCAGTCAAACTGCTATCCCTGGAGTAGTTTTTTTTTTTATTGATATCAAAACAGAGGGCATTGATCCAATTGGATTTAACAGTGATGAAAGTGTTGCCAAACCCCAGTCTAAACACAAGGTGAAATGTAGAGATTCATAAAATCACAGCTGCAGGATGAAAACCTCTATCTCCCAAAAGTCAACTGTTGAGGAACTGAGGAAAACTTGCTGATTGACGCATGTGTTCTTTGAAAGGTATGCAGTCTTTTGAATTCGGGAGCACTTGGGTCATAAAGTCTGCTGAGTGCAGATGAGAACTTGGAAACTTTTCGTGAAATAATGAACAAGATTGAATTTTCAAGGGATGCCAACAATACAAAAATGGTAGTTTTATTTAGAGCCTCCTCCGTGTACCTCTTCATCCCTGGAGGGGATTTTAGTTACACTAAGAGATTGCAATGAATAAATGAATTTAGCAGTGATTGCATCTTGCTGTTTCAACTACAGTGTCTCAGCCAAGGAACAATAGTGCTTGGTCTCCACAATTTCGTGTAATGAGCAATGTCTTGAAATGGAAATACATGCTCCATAAATGAAATGCGAAAAATGCAATTTCCCATTGCTAAGAGATACACATAAGACACATCTATAAATAGGAGGAAATCTGAAATTGTATGTTGTTGTTGGGTTACGGGATGGGCATATGCTTTTGCTTTCAACTGCGATAATCAAGCCTCAGCTCCAAACTCACACAAAGTTGCCTTCTGCTGTGAGTCAAGACTTCATTTTTGGCAGCTCTATTCAGAGTTCTTTTTAGAGTAACTTTCTTCTCACCTTTTTACAAGCTATTTTCAAACTGGTATGCACACACCTAGAAGCATCACACAGAGTGCCGCAGGAGACTGATGAAACAGATGGACGGTCCACAAACTGAGATTAGATGCCTCCGACTTTGGGTAACTGAGATATCATCATACTTTCAAAGATAAATCAGAGAATGGGATGGATTTCACTGTGGGGCGTAGAGTGCAAATCAGATTTGGCCTCTTATACTGATCATTTTACCTTTCAACTCAGACTTGCAAATGTTTGCTAGTTGAGCAGTGCTCTCGTCCGATTACTCTTTGTAGACCACACACAATGTGTCAGAGCCATGGGAAACTTGCGGTGATCACGGTTAAAGTGATTGCATGTTATAACTGTAATCACAGAGATTAACCACTCTGACAGCAGCAGGTATGGTAGGTGAGTGGAGTGTAACACTTTCAACCTGACCATTCAGTTTGGAGCAGGAGGGGACCATGACACAGTTTGTACGAAATAAGTAATTTGCATAACTGTTTACAAATGTCAAGGAGGTGGTCATCTGCATGAGAAAAAAATGGTTATAATAATCATCTACTTATAGTTATGTATTATACTTATACGTGATTAACATGAGCATTTTCCATGGTATGTATGAACCAGGGAGAGAAAGATATATTTATACAGATAAGTGCATTGGATGAGAATATTTTTTTTATCAATCTAAGGTAGTTACACTTCAATGTTACCAAGTACTTGCTCAGTGCGGGAAGTGTTGGGTTTCTCTTTACAGAATAGTGAAGTCTTGTCCTTACCCTGTAAAGTGCCTTGAAATAATGCATGTTATCATTTGGCGCTTAACAAATGAAATTGAACTAGAAGAGGATGAAGGGGTGTTTTCCAGTGTTCCAGGAGGTAATGGACCAAAAATTTTAAAAACTGACAAACAATTTTAATTGGAGACAAAAGTAGGAACTCCCTCGAGAGAGGGATGAGTCTATGTCTGAAATAGTTTTACAGGAAGAGAAAACACCTAGATTTTGATGTACAAATACTTAGATAACTTTTTCACATGAATGTGTTAAATATAAAATATCGTCAAAAATTATCATGGTAAACTTTAGAATGCTTGTGTATATGTGAGAGCAGTCTAGTATGCATTCTTACATACTTAGTTGAATAGCTTGCTTTTAGACTAGATCAGTAACTGGTTGTTTATCTCTATTTTCATACCTTTTTGACAGTATCCAGCATGCTCTTGCCCCCTTGCCATGGTTTGGAGTTCTTCCTGATGCAGCTCAGACTGGCCATGCTGTGCCACTTCCTATCCTCCAGTTTTCTGTGAAAGGTATTGGCCAGCAGCAGCACAGTATCATAGATGTAGCGGTTGGTGATCTACAGAGCAGGAAATGACAGAAAGGCAGGCAGAGAGAGAGGGAAAAAAATGAGACAGTAACAGGACAAGTTCAGACATTTAACCTTTGCTGAGGACGATCCTGGAGGTGTTTTCTCACATTACTGTGATACAACTTGCCACAAAGAAATAACACTATTAAGGGGCCCAAGAGGTCTTTCATACTTTCAAGTGCTTCTGTTTGAGAGCTGCTTGTTGTTTTTCCATAATTAAGCAAGCAAAGAATGGACTGATAGACGCCAGCAGACATTAGAAATAAGTTGGAGAAATAGGGCCCCTTGCCATGCTGAAATGTGATAAGTTCAATGATTCATTAAAATATCATAATTACTGACTATTTAGCTTTGATCTGTCTGTTCTGCTCTCTGCACAGTCATATGCTATTTTTTCTCCAGCTGATATCTACATGCACACACTCACACAGGAGACAAGCTTTAAGGATGGCATGAATTAAAATGTATTGATAGCACTTTGGCACCACAGAACAGAGTGAGAGAACGAGAGGAGTTTGTTCAGTCTGTGATCGATCATTGTGTGATCTACCGGGCCTCTTGTGTCCATGTTAATTGGAATATAATAAACAGATTGACTGAGATTCAGTGCACACACATGAATGCCCATGCAGATGATGTACACCCACTCACATTAACACACATACAAACACAATGATGTCATAGAACCAAAAGCCATTAGCTCCGTAACAATACCTTTCATATAACAAAAGGAAGTAGGCCCGATGCTTACAGATACTCACACACACACACAGAATGAACTGTGTAATGTGCGTATGAAGTATAGAAATGATGTTGCCAGTCAATAACAAAGGTCATTCTGTATCTCTGCTATGAAAATTTACAAACTTAAAACTATAATTTACTCACTAACTACAGGGCATAAAAACTGGGATTAAAAAAACCTGCAATTCAGCTGCAATTAACAGTAAAATGTTGAAAAAATATTTCAGTGTATAAAACGCTGCTTTTGCACTGCCACCACATGATAATGACCGATTACCACACCATCACCCTTAAAGCAACTACAAAGAACTTTCATTTTGTGTTGATTTTGGCGACCCCTGTGGACAAAAGCGGTAGGTTTCTCTTTGCAGATCCTGTCCCAGTGTCAGCCCTGACGAAAATATAGCGATGAAATTGAGCTCGGTTTTTACTGGCTAGCGTAGCGACAACTCAATGCTAATTTATAGCCTCGTCAGGTGTGCCGCCTCCTCCGGTGTGAGTGCCGTATATCGTTTCGTCCAGTGGACATAGCTTTTCTTCCCACCAATGGCCTCATTTGCTGTTGTAGGTCATACAGAGATGAGCAGAAATGAGAGACTTTTGCATATCCAGTTAAAAGTTCTTTGTAGTTGCTTTAATAACTTAATAGAGTACATTAGCTTAAGTGGGAAAATAGCCTGTATTCACATGTTAAAAGGTTATTCAGATGATTTTCGCCTGCTGTAAATCTGGGAGACATCACATGACCAGGTTGTATTTCAGGACATTATGTTCAGTCGGGTCATCAGTTTCTGATCACTGGAAGTGGATCAAAGACAAGGCCACACCATGTTACATGGATTCACCTACTATGTGTGTGACATCCTTCAGATGATCCAGCACATGATATGTGGTCGACAATGAAAAGTGACATATTTTTAAGTATGCCTGTTCTATGAAAAGCATGCTCATTAAAAAAAGAAGAGCAGAATAGAGAAACAAGAGTAACACAGACACACAAACATCTTGTTCTTGTGGTCTTAATTAGCGTACAGCCAGAGTTCATTTTAATTTTTGGCATGTAAAGTTGTGCTGGTCTTTTTTTTTTTCCCCCCGCTATGTTTCTCTTTAACCTTTGATGGAAATGTTCATTATTTACAAAGCAAAGAACAAATTTCTGTCTAGTGGTTAGGGCGGAGTCACTTAATAAATCCATATAAACATAACTATCAGAAAAACTGTAATACTTCAACATGTAATCACTTGACTCAAGATACTACAAATTGCTCCCAAATCATCATAGACTCGAAATGCAAAACATAAAAAATGACTGTAGTGGGTGTGGATCTTTGGGACTAAGCTGTAACTCAACTTTAAATAGAAAACTTTCAAATATGAGGTAGACAGCTGAATTTACTGCCAGGCCAGTGGCTGCATTTAGAAAATGTGCAGGACTCTCTGCAGTAATGTTTCAGCAGTGTTTTGCATGTGTGGTTTATCATTCTCCTCCTAATGCGTCATTTGAATATGCAAGGGAGTCAAAAGGGAATAGGGACATGTCTAGGTTTTCCATTGCTTAACAAATGATATTATCGATGATAGCAAGAAAATATACTATGCTCCTTGTGACATCAAATAGTTTCTGACAGTCATACGGGCCGACAGAGAAACACAGAAAAAAAATTTGTGTGAAGTTTACATCTAACTTTTTCTCTCACTTACTTGTGAACCATCTTGACTTTCAACAGTTTTGTCTCAGTCTTTCACTTGCTGTCTTTGTCTGACTATCATTTTTTCACTCCGTCTCTGCGCCTATTGCTTTTTCTCTGAAAATTAAAGTGAAACTACTACAGCTCCATGGGGAGCTTGAATGATCGGTGGGTTTTGCGCTCCAAGCGAGCATTATGTGCAAGTGTGTGTGCGCGTTTGTGTGGTCAGCCTGAGTTGATGTGCTTCAGTGCAGTGTGAAATTGGACTTCTGGGCCACTTTCTGACCGCTGAGCTGATCTGCTCGCTCTCTCTCTCTCTCTCTCTGTCTTTCTTTCCCATCCCTTGTTTCCTATCTCTTGCCAATTCAACCACACACACAAAAACAGGATGTCAAAATGAACATGAGCAAAGTGTGTTTCACCTGTTCGTGGTTAAGGTTTTCCTCTCACTGTCTTTGTCAGATACAGAAAAACACAATGTCCTTGACTGAAATAAGTAACAGCCCCCACTCACAGACAGACACCGACACACACACATATACACACCCTATGCCCTACACAGTAGAATGAACACATATGACTGGACACTACCCACAAATACAATGAATATGTTAGAAAGGCATGATGTGTAATAATAGCTTTTTACACTTGAGAAACACTTGAATCAAATTAGGGCCACACAAGGTAAGCTTTATTTACGTACATAATCAAATGCCTCAGGGCGTCCAGGAGTTAACGATGTGTTTGCATTACAAAGGTGCTGCATTTCACATACTCTCTAGTAAGATGCAAACCAACCCTAAGCTCTAATCAACCTTTTAAATGATTTAAAGAAAATATTTTTATGTATTTAACTTACCTTTAACCTCTTAGGTATTTCTATTTATTTTTGACTTTATTTAATTAAAAGTCACATAAACATGAAATGTAAAAGGCCATATACTCTAATGTCCACACACTGATTACAGTGGGTGAAGACTAAAATTTGACTGTCTTCGAACTTAAAAGGCCGATATTCACGTAAAACATTAATACCACATTTCTGTTTTCAATGTATTTCCAACTTTCATCAAATGTGTTCCCCCAGGGTCTTGTGCATCCACATAAATCAACAGCACATTAATTCAATTTCATATTTTTGTCTTGACACATAAATAAGAGTGTGTTCCCCTAGTCTCTGCTCTATTTGATGGCAGCTTGATGACTCACATACACAAAAAATGGGATAATAATTGTATACATATTGCCACCCTGGGGACGTATTTAAAAAAAAAACACACAAAGTAAAGATAAGGAAATGTGAAAGCAGAAAAAAAAATTGCCGTCACTGTGTTTTCCATGACCATACTAGAAGATGAATTGTGTGCTCTAAGATAAACACATAAAAGTGTGCGGCAGCCTTTCCCAACATGATTAATGTTTCAGGTAAAAACCCTCACAGGCACCTGCTGTGACAATGTCAAATCAGCCAGCTAGGTGTAATGGGAGGCTTTTGGACCGAGAGAAATGTTGAGATGTCAAACTCAAACACTGAGAGGTGTTTTAAGAGACAGAAATGGAGCACTTACGTAGTTTGGGACTCTCAGTTTTGAAAATGTTTGGGATAAAACCCCCAAGAGCAGTGTAAAAAAAATCCTAAGTAAATTTGAGAGCATGTGCATGCACTGTGAATGTGATCCCTAGCATTCTTCATGTAACTGTATTATGAAGCAGGCCTCATTTCACACCAATCAAACGTGTCTACAATTCAGGATATTTATCAAAAATTATTCTGGGTGAAAATAAATCAATGAGAGTTGCTGTATTCAAATGCCCTTGTCCTGCAAGTACTTTACCCTAAAAAGCACTCTGCTGTGGAGCTCTTTCTTATTGGAAAGCAAAGTTGTCCAACAATGACATCACTGACTGTATTCTCACTGGACCTGTGCTTCACATTCAAGTAAGGACTGAACCTAATTTCATGATGTCTGGTAGTCATGATTCAGGCTGAGTTTATTTGCTTCTTCTGATCATCACTCCAGTTAATTAACCTGCAGGGGGACAAAGTGTCAGAGAGCAGGACAACAACAGCTCCCCACAGAAGCTTTGGATAGTTGGCTATCACTGATGTTATTGGCTGAAGCTTTTTAGTGCCAACTGAGCTGCTTCTTACTGTGAACGTACAGCAGTGAGGAGCATCTTCACTCAATTGAATGACACGTGGATCTGAGATAGAGAGACTTTGTTAATTTTTCCTGTTTCAGGGACAATTTGCACTCTGACACTGAACTAATTAATGGATGTAATTACTTCTCCTTAAGTGCATTTTACCTAACTACTACTTACCTCCCTCAGTTTTTACAGCCTTCGTTTTGCCATAGTCTACTGTTTATGTAGGAAAAAAATCTTGTGGCCCAGTGCTCTCTTATGAACATGTTAATACACAGACAACTGTTCGACTAATTGGTTACTTTCAATGCCACTCTTAAACCTGTTTTGAACATAAAACTCGCATCACTATTGAATTTGCTGAAGCTTACTGAGCTGCCTTCTGAATAAATCACTGAACCAACTCACCTCTAGCTGCTGAGCCTTGGCGTTTTTAGGGTCACAGAGGGAAGTGTTAATCCGGTGGTTGTGTTTGACACAGCGCTGAGTTGTGTTTTGGGGCATGGGGAACGTCTGGCGCACCAACGTCAGCCGACCGATCGATTTCATAACCAACTCCTGCAAGTCGTAGTCTGAGATCTCCTGAGGGGTGGAAAGAGGAGGAGGAGGAGGGTGGTAGGGATATGTGGATGAGTGGGGATAAATACCATGAGAAAAACAGCATTAGCAGGTCAGTGATGTAAACAGTTGGAAAATATTTTTGACAAGAAAAACACATAGCCACCACAATAAATAATATAACTAAATAATTAGTTAGGCACTTGTCCATAAAACTACCTGATTTTTTCTCATTAATATCCAGAAGATACAATGTACAACATCAAATAGTCTTATTTATAAGCGCTACGTTTCCCATTATCTCCACAGTCAGCAGTGAAAAATCACGCATATGATCTGCAAAAATAGTTCAGATCTAAAAAGGTGCATGCCAGCAGGAAAGGGGAGGCTAAAAAAATGCGTACGTGCGTGTCTCAGTGCATGAGTGTTTGTGTGTTCTTGTTGTGTGTACATACATGTGTGTTTGCACATACTCTGCATGTCCTTGCAAAACCTTGGGGGAGGAATCATTGCTAATTTTAGCCCTAGGACACAATCTCTCTCTCTCTCTCTCTCCAGCCGTGGATCTCCATCCATCCTCTGCAAGTGCAGAGGGTCATGTGGTGACGAGATGAGAGCTGACGTTTATCGTCCCTGGTGGAGGTAACACTGCCACCAACTGAGACAGCCTCTGCTTTCTTTTTCTGTGTGTGCAGCGGCTGTCGGCGGCGCTGTGTTTTCCAGTGTGTCGTGCGTGCACGTACGCACGAGTGTAAATCTGTGTGCGTGCACATATGTTTCCATGAGATTGTTTTGCTTTTGATCGTGCAAAAAGACCCTTGTGATTCGGTTTAATTTGCACATTGCAGCCTGCCTGACAGGATGGATGGGACTCTGTCTAGAGACCATGCACACACATAAACAAGCCATCACACACACTTCATATTAGAGAAGGGTAATAATATAGGTACCTCCGCTTCATTGACTAATCCCAATGGATTTTATATGAATGTAATTAACGTTCATTAAGACCTGTGTGTCCTCATGGGATGGAATCAATGGTGATTAGAGGCAGCGGGTTTCCTGTGTACTCTTCTGTATCAGGCTCGTATATGGCCCTAACTCTATGCACAATAGGCAGTTATATATGAAATCAATTTGATGCTTTTTAAATGAAGCACATTAGGTTTGAAATGATGGACACTGACCATTATTACATCATACTTCTACACTTTTTAATACAATTTTCTTGAAATACAATGAGTGAACTGAGATTTCTGGATCGATGATCAATTTAAACAATTGATAAAAAATAAAAAACCGAATAAAGAGGTATTCATACCCTGAAGGTGAATTAAAACTTAACAGGTTTCACCTTGCGTGAATGCCCTGTTCCCAAAGCATCTACAAAACAGTAAAGAATCTATCTAATCTGGCTTTTGGGGCTAAAACGTGGCAAAAATCCCAAACAGCTGCCACCACAAAATCCCTGAAGGAGACTGACTTACAAAGCCAACAAAGTAGATGCACGACAGAGAGAAAATGCTGAAAATTGCTAAAAAGGCAGATCTGTGGGCCAAAAGAGAATTAAGATTCACAGTGGGCAGTCAAGGACATGCAAAGACACATCGGCGGGCAAGAATTATCCAGAGTGCCCCACTCAAAGGATCAGACTCAAACAAATATAGATGCTCCACTGCACAGACATACAAACACACGCACACACACACACTGAAACTTAAAAGGAAAGGATCATTTTGAGATTTGTCCTCTCAACAGGCGTTTGTCTCTCTGGGGACAGTCTTCACCCAGTATGACTTTCAGTGGTGGCGTGCTTTAAAAGCTGTTAGCCTTTTAATAGCTGAGACTAAATGAATGTGACACATACACACACACACACGAAGCGACGCATTAAATCACACATGCTCTCACATAGCATACCACCACACAGGAGTCTCAGGAGGGACAAGGTACTCGTGCAGAGTTGACATTTACCTCATATTATCATATCCCCTCTCCTAAGTTTCATTTCTCCTAAAAACTCTCACAGGGCACTAACTGCCAAATTTTCCTGGCCTTCCTCAAACAGAATATTAAAATAAAAACAGACTAAACCTTCTTAACTGAAAGCTTCTTTTAGGAAATTTTGATCAGTAAAAAAATAAACCAAGTCGTTTTATTTTAAATTATTATTACCTTTTTAAGGTTTGAGAAAATGTATCATCACTCCCCCTTAGCATTAAATCCACCTATTAAATCATTAAGTACTTGAAAAAAAGGTTGCATTATTGTTAATTTGGTTTCATTAATCAAAGTTCTTCCTCAAGCTGAACAATCAACTAAAAAAACAAAGCATCCAATCCTGCAGACAGTAGAGTGTCCCCCCAAAGTCTGAGTCTAACCACCTGCACTCAGAAGCTTCAGGTCAGTTGGAACCCCTGGAGTACCCAGTAGCTCAGCTCTGGCACAAATAATGAGTTGTTTACTCCTCAGGCTTGAAGTTTTGGTCTGCAGGCCTCGCCGTCAACCTCAAGCCATCACCTCTCTCTCCTTCCCTCTGTTCCCCAAGAGCACTAAATCCTTGTCTTTAGTGTTTTATTTGAAGATGAGAGTCAAAAGCAAAAACACATACATCATCCCCAACTCTTCTTGGCACTTTGTCCATGACCCTTATACTTTGTCCTCCACTCTTCCTCTTCTCAATCCCTCCCTCTCTTGCCATTTCACCCCTAGAGACATCAAATCCCCCCTTCTCTCTTCTTATCTGTGGATGTGTTTTCAAAAAAAACTGCCTTCCTATTTATTGTTCGACCCTTTCTGCCCCTCCTACTCCTCTGCCCAACCTCTCAGCTCCTCCCCGTTCACCCCTCTGTCTATGAGAAATCCAAATCCTTCTCTTGCTCTCATTCAAAAGTTAAACGTTTGGAGAAACAAACAAAATCCAAACAAAAGCAAAGTTGATCTCATTTGCCTTCTCTTCCCTCTCCACTTTGGGCAATTTTCTGTAACAACCCCCAATTTACTCCTCTGGCTTTGACTATGTCACCTTCGCATTTTTGTGTTTTTTTTTCTCAGTGTTTTAAGACATTTATCAAAGTCCTTTTAAAGGCCATGAAGACAAGTGACTTACAAAAAATGGAAAACTGCCTGAGCTTCAGAGGGGAAGAGAAGTATGTTTTGAATTATGTTTGTCATTAATCAGTGTGATATAGAGTGATCTTGACATTTTCAGATCATCCCAATCGGCCCCTGAGAGATCGCCGATAGATGATGCCATCGCCGGGGAGGAGGGGAGGGGCCTGTCCATTCCTCCGCTCCACTCACATGCTCTGGCACTGATCAGCTGAGAGAGAGCACAATCGATGTGGCTCTGCACAGCTGTAGCATATATGCATGTGTTTTATAACACTGGCAAGAAAAAAAACATTGTCGATAGCCAATACACAATTGGATTGCTGATCGGCACAAGCCTATTGGGTACCCTCAAATATGTTGTATAAAGTTCTGTCATCACTGTTATAAACTGCTTTTACATAACATGAAAGACAAAAGTTGTGATGGAAACCTTTTTGATTCAGATCAAGCCATGAAACCAGATAGAGGAACGTCACTCTTGCCTTGAATAAGACACAATATATGCAACAGCTCCAGGGGAGCCGCTTAGCAGTAACACTTGTCTGAGATGGCTGTCGTCCTACTGGGCAACCTCCAGCTGTGCACAGAGTGTGCATGACTGTTAACTTGTTCTCCCTCTGCAAGCACTTCTGCAGCGGTAAATAAGACTGTTCTTTTACTTAGCCAAGAATGCAGCCTAAAATCAAACAGTCTCCACTGTTTCCAAGAAGAATGTTTAGTTTAAACATTACAAAAAAATTTGAAGTTTATGAAGGCTGCAGTTACTAAGGTTGCATACTGTGCTGCAGAAAAAGACATTCTGATGAAAAAAAAAAAAAAACACACTGTTCAGTATGTACTTGGAAAAGGAGCATATTAACAACACACCCTCATTATGTTTAGAATAAAACATAATCTGGGGCGCCATGTGGCAGAGGCTATAGTCCTCACTGCAGTCAGCCCCCGTTCAAATCCCTCATCGGGCGGCCCTTTACTGCATGTCATTCAATATATCAAATAAGGCAAAATGCCCAAAAAATATACTTAAAAAAAAAAAATTAAAAAAAAATAATCTGGTCACAATGACATTGATATAAAATGTATTTTCTGTTGCAGTACTGTTGTATAGAAATGTTTGTTTTTTTGACAGGCTTGTCACAGCATGAAAATCCCCCAAATTCCAGTTACATGGCTTTCATAGGATATCATGCAGTTAAGTTAAGAGCCAAAATGACAGAAAAGCCTAATCTCTTCTCATCTCATTACCATGCACGTGTACCCTTGAGGGACTAAAAGGCAGCAATGAATGGAGAGAAAAATAATGATGAAAAAAGGAGAGAGAACAGCAACAAGGAAGATCGAGAAAGATAGCAAGACATTAGGTAAAAGATCATGAGGAAAATCTGAATGACTAAGGTCAATAGTGAAGTTATCCCCCAAACTTAAGGCTGATAGACAGAGAAAATGAGAAGCCATGAGTGTTCCTTATAATTTCTCTTCCTCATCGTCATCCTCTCATCCTGAGCAGAACGAAGGAGATAGGGAGAGGAAGGATGATCAATTATGAACTGTGAACTCCTCTTCAGTGTGGCTGTCTGACTGCTGGCTGTAGATAAAGCAGAGTTATGACAACCATACAGTGCCCCCTCATCCATAATAAACCACAGGGAGGGAGAGCACTTTCACACATAGGAATATTCATTCTCCAAAGAACCAGTACTAGAAGACATAACAGTCTGCTAGATGGCTTCACACAGCCCATCATAGGAATATTGTGTCCACACTGGCACAACGTGTGACTAAATTTCAGCCTTGATAAGCAGAATTAGGACATCATATCATTTAAAAGTTATGTGCAAAGCTTTTCTTTAAATTATTTGGAGCCATTTATGATTTATAGTACAGTTAAGAGCAAAAGACAAGGAGATGGCAAAACAGAGAAAGAATCTAAGTCTTTGCCACCACCTCCCTCCTCTCCTTTCTGCACTTTGCTATTTTTTGTCCTTTATCTTCCTTTCCCCCTCTCCTAATCATTACCCATGGGATTTAGATTGGACCAGTCTCTTTCCTCAGAATAATCTACAATCCTGCTTGCAAACATTAGGGTCAAAGCAGCTGGGCTGAATATCAAAGGCCGGCTATCTCATCAGCAGTGTTCATTTGCATGTCTGCATGTGCAGCTCATGTAGCTATCACACATCCAACCTACTGCTCAACTCAGCAATTTACACCGCAGTTAACGCAACTATATGTTGCGTCATGAAATATGGATGGAGGTACAATATCTGAACTTTCTGAGAGTGCCACAGCATGTGTACAGCAAGCGCGAGACGAGAGAGACGAGACAATGTATCCTGTTCTGCCCGTGACCCAACCTGATCTCCGCCTATACGACTCATTTTGCTCTACTGAGCCTTGCTATTTTTTAAATGACACAGGCAAACCGTGGCATGAGATTTCTTTGAGAAGCTGGAGAGCGTGAGACAGAGCCCGAGGACATTATGCCAAAAACATGAGTTGTCAACCCTTAAGCGCAAAGGGGCTGAAGTAGTGCACTGTATGTGTCAGAACACTGAGACTGAAAGTGTAAAGACATATACTAATTGATTTGACTCAACAATATTAACAAGACTTTTAATATTAACACGACCAGGCTCTACTGTCAGTTGAAAGATTTTGCTCTCTGAGTGGTCAAAGACCAGGAAGAGTAACTATGAGTGACATCTTGTAGCCGATCACACTCAGATTGACTGAAGTCAATGCTACGCTGAAATCTACATTCTTCTACAATAAAACTACTAAAACCACATGTGCCATAACTTTCTAATTTGTCAGTGGGTGAAGTTGAACCAGCTTTATATACCGTATTTTTTTATTAAATCTTGGCTACAACTATCAAAGCAGTACATCAGTGACATTCTGCGATTGCTGAAACATTAATAACGGAGGGAGCATGGGCCTGCCAGAGAACACTTCACCATTGGTTTCTCAAAGGCAGCAGGTACAAAGTGTTACAGGCTACATGCTGCTAGACATGCATGCAGGCTACAGACTGACATGTTAAGCCTCTCGGGAAGCTAAGCAAAGATCAGGTCGCTGCCAGGAAGCCTGGAGAGTGTTAGCCAATACCAGATGCCTGATGGGATGCTACAAATACGAAGACAGTGTATGTGAGAGCTAGATGTGACTTTAGCCTACCAGGCTGTTGGGTAATGATAGACTGCTCAGTAGGCTGCTTGACATTGCCATCTGCCAGCTAAAGTGTACAAAGGCAGCCCGTCAGGATAGAAGTGGGAAAGTATCAACGCTGTGAAAATACATCTATTTCAATTAGGGTGACACACATTTATGTAGTATGACAATTCCCACATGAAGTCAGGGACAGAGTGGTGTCTATCCACATTTGTACCTCTGCTAAAATGTAAAAATGTGACCATCTTCACTGAAGTGCTGGGACAAGGCTCATTCTTTTCCCTCAATCTTTGCATTTGAAGAAATGCAAAAACAACAGTGAGAGGTTGACCAAAGCACTTTGGGGGATTATGACAACGTTGCCGGAGCCTCTCATCCATATCAAATAAGAAAAAATCTATACCTTCATATAACAGGACTGACATTTTCAAAATGAACGTCAGAAAAAATGATTGTTGCCGTCCCTGTAGCCTTATTGGATATCATGCATACTAACAAATTTTGTCAAACAGACATACTTTCTTTGCATAACTGAGCAAGCAACAGGCCAGTGGAGGATCATGGCATTTGGTAGCATTGTTATAGACAAAGGCTATGAAAATGGAGTGAGAGAAAGAAAGAGAGAGAGAGATGGGATATAAAAGTGTATTTATTTGTTTTGTACCAAATTAGGTTTTCCATTGTTCCTACAGTCAATGTTTTTTGCTCCTCCCCTGATAAAAATTGATGTGTTTGTGTACGTGCTTTTGTGTGGAGGAGTGTGTGACAGCTTGGACCCCCTGCTGTGCCCTGCTACTTCATTGTAATGCCTGAAGCTACCGAGACACATCAACTCTCCGGGTACCTATACACCCAAAACACACGCGTACACATACACACACTCACACAAACGTAGCTGATCCTGCTGGTTTTGTAAAAGACACTTCTCATGAAGCAAGATCAAAGATGTACTTCTATTCAAAGTTAATGGGAAATTACAGACAAGAGCATTAAAGTTTAATTATGTTTCTCTTAGAACCGATAGTCAAACTGATCAGCAACTGTAAGCACAGAGGAGAGAGAACTCACAAGACAAAAATGTACACTCGCAGAAGTAAGAGAGTGACTTTGTGGACTGTCATTGCTTGTCTGCTCTTGAAAACCCAAAAAGCTCCTAATATTTCAGTGGTAATACTGATTTTGGACATCAATGCTCATCTGAGTGGAATCTTTCAAGGTCTCCTTTTTCATCTCTTAAAATGTATTGTTTGTATACAGTGGCTCTATTGTAAATAAGTGGTGAGACGCTGGGTGCTCGCTAAAATAAACTAAATTGCCCTTGCTCATCAAGTTGTGTTATTGGATGAACTGATGTGAAACAAAAGCAGTCAACAACTTTGTGAGGGCACCTCTCTCCTTCAAAACACCCAGGACACTGAAGAGATTAGGAGGGCTCTAGGTCTAAAACCATAAATATTCCCAGGATAATTGAAACAATAAGGTGAACTGAAGGAACACCCAGTACACTATCCATAAATCATTTCCGTGGCACTCACCTCATTTATCAGGATCCAGTGACAGTCGAAGGCCACCAGGTTGGTCTCCACCACCTGCAACAGAAACGACCAGAATTGAGAAAAGGAAATGTCTAAGCTGAATAAGCATGTTCTGTATAAAAACATTGTGTATATGACAGATCTAGAGATGGGCCAGGGGTTAAGAAATAAGCAGTATTTTTTTTATGTTTTTAAAGAGAAAGAACTTCCTTATTGTCACATTTGAAATGCACTTTCTGTCTTGGGTAATGGGATTTATGGTGTCGAAAGTGTGAATATTATGGAAAAGAACATTATGTAAATGTGCGAGTCTGAAACCCAGTGTGAAACTCAGCATAAGTGAGTTGAGAAAACTTGTATCAAAAGGTGCTGAAGGTATCTGCCAAAAATCTTATCAAACACATGCAGGAATGGCAATACTTGTTTGCATGTGACAAAATACCCCCAAACACCCGCACAATCACTCCCTTATATTTCAACATGAGCACTTTTCTTTCAAATTTACACATATTACACATAAACTCTTGAGGAGAACTCACTCTCCTTGCCCCTGTCTGTTTTAAATCCTACACACACACACACAGCCACAAAATACACTGCATCAGTAGTGAGTTTCAGCACAGGGAAAAAGAAAACCTTTCCCCATGAATTGTTAACGGCGCAACTTAAATATTTATATGTGTCAACTCTCAACCAGTAACTACACAATAGTTAAACACTGCAGCAAGGACACTTTGAAACAGTGCTGCCTGGGTGACACACACATGCAGGGCAAAAACATTTGGAACTCCCGACACACCCACAATACATTTGTACCCACCACACATTTGTTATAATGTCATCCATTTTATAGCAGCAGTCACTTTATTTTAGCTTTCTCTATGTACTTGTCCAAGTGGCTCTTTCCTCCTGTTATCAGTGAACTCTGTTGCTGTCTAACACCTCTTCTCAATTATTTTCTGTGACAAGCACGGTGTTGACATCACTTAATTCGTGTTAGGTTCATCTTCTCCTCAACCTTTACGTCTTCTTGTGTGTCCTTGTTTTTTCAACACCCAGCATAAATGTAAAAGTGAAGCACACGCGATGAGAGCAGCTACTTCTTCAACTGCTTACACTAAGATCCCTCTCTGAAATCGCCGGAAAGCAATTAAGTTTTATTTATCAGTGCATGTGCTTTTAGCTTTGCTTTCTTTCACATAAATGGGCAGGAATACAAAACTGGACACAAGTTAGATAGCATTAAGTACGTAGAACACCATTTATTAATGACAAAAAAATCCATTGCTTAAAAGAAATATGCACACACACACACACACACACGTACACACACACTCCAGTATGGGGATCATAGTGAGCTCCAGAACCGGGACCGGAACCCGAACCGGAACCGGAACCCGAACCGGGACCGGAACCCGAACCCGAACCCGAACCGGGACCGGAACCAGGACCGGGACCAATCAATTCCCTCCTGCCTCTCAGGCCCTGAACCCTGACTGAGTTCAACAACGCCAGCTCTAAGTGACTGAGTGAGAGAGCCTGGAGCTGTGCTTTCTTTTAACATGCATCTTACATATGAGCCTTATCTGACAGAGAGGCCAGGTGAGGAGAGCAAATTATAAAGACAGTAGATAGATGGCTTAGATTCAACAGCATGTTTAATGAGTGTGTTGGTCATGTAAAGTGTAAGGAAAACAGAAGAACACCTGCTTAAAGCCGTTCACTTGTGATAAGATCACCTCAGACATATAGTGTGCCAGGACTGAACAGGCCTTCATGTGGTTAGTACTGTACTGACAGTAGGGGCAGCAGAGAGCAAAAAGTGTGGATCCAAGAAATACACACACAATAAGTTTTTCCGCACATTTTTCCCATATTGGCATCTTTCTGACGACCACTCTTGGAGAAATGCATAAAAACAGCCTCTAGAAGCCATTACAATGAAAATATGGTGAGGACCGGCCTAAATGTCCTCACTTTACAAAATGGTCCTCACTCCAAAGGTTTAAAATTCACACTTGTCCTCACAATGATAGGAGTACAAA